>VZTA01012738.1:28351-101046 GCA_013398855.1 Mohoua ochrocephala | reverse complement strand
CCCATTAACCATTGCCCAGGGCCCCAGTCTATCTAGATCCTTCTTCAAGGCCTCCTGTCCCTCAAGAGTTAATGGCATGTCCCAGTTTGGTATCATCAACAGACTTGATCATGGTGCTTTTAAATGCTGCATCCAGATCACTGATAAATGTATTGAACAGAACCTGCCCTGGAACTGAGCTGTGAGGAACCTTGCTGAATGACTGGTTGCCAGCCAGATACGGCCCCATTTGCTCTTTGTGGTTGCCAGCCAGATACGGCCCCATTTGCTCTTTGAGCTCTGCCCTTCAGCCAGTTCTTCACCCATTGCACCACAAACTTGCTCATCCCACAGTTGGACAACTTGTCCAGTGAGGGACAGTGTAAAATTTTTCATTCACAGTCCTTATCCCAGGATGAAGGTTCTGGCTTGAAGGAGAGATGTTGTGACATGACCTTTTCTATGCTTAGAGATAGGTCCTGTAATGATGTATCAGTCTGTCAACTTGGAATGTTGTTTTTTGCACTGTAGTGAGTGAGGATGATGCATTTTCAAATACTGTTTTTGTTCCCCATAAATGAAACTGAGCTGTGCAGTGTTAACTTCTTCTCAGACAAGAATTCTTGTCCGTCAGTTCCAACTGTAAATTGCCTTCCTTTCTTGTGGAGCTGTTATCTGACAGAGAATCATAATTTGAGAATTAGAAGTGTTGTATAAGAATTGGACTGTAGAGCTTTGAAAGACACTACTTAAAAACTTTTGGCTAGTCTTAACTTGCTTTCATTCAGCAGTTTTCTTGTGGTGATGATACAAAATGGGCTTATTTGCTGAAGGTGAGCTCTTCTGTTTCTTAGACATGTTTTAAAAGCTGTTCAGGAGATAAGCTTGTAGATATAATGATGTAGATGTAATTTGAGTTTGTAGGAATCCATGAAATTTTGTTGGCCAAATACAGTCAGTCAAATCTGCAGATACAGATTCATTGCCTTTTCCAAAGTTGTTGATTTTTTGTTTTGTGGTTGGTGGGTTTTTTTAAGTGATTTTTCTTAATTTAAACTTGCTGTACCTCACTGTAGGAAGGAACACGGGAAGCTTGAACAAAGTCAAGCTGATGGCAAGGGTGGGCACTGTTCTGACTATGTGATCTGTCTGCGTGCTCTGTTTTGGAAAAAAACACATCTAACATCTTGTAATCCTCAATTAGAATAATCTTTGGTTAGTTCTAGCAGTTAGAGTTTATACCACGCTATCCCAAACTGTGACAGTTGATGAGCTGGTAGAAAATAGCTTTTGCTGTGAAGGTAATAGCTGTTGACAAGGGTGCAGATTAAATTTTATGCTACTGATGCTTGAAATTGTCTGTTACAGCCAGAACCTTTTAGAGATCTCAGATTGCAGCTGATTTCCGGCCAGTCCCTGTGGTAAACTCTGTGCAGTTGTTGGAGTCAGTTCTTTTTGTGGTAGTGTGAAGCTTTATTTTTGTATGAGTGTTAAATTAATCCATGTTAGGCCTTTCTTACTTGCTACTTTAAGGTATATGGCAAGCATTCCTTTTCTGACAGGCTCTTAAATAGCCCACCTTATTTGTAAAGTCACTAATATAATCTCTCCTAGCTTTGTCTTTGGGGTCAGAGGATGACAAAGTGTGATATGTATGCTGCAAAGCTAGCAGGAGCAGATAACTGCAGTTTTTCTGTGGGGTGACTTTTTTTATGGGATGTTGCATGGAAATTAGGTAGCAATAAAAGGTACCTATTGCTGGTCACTATTTCTGCACTACTGGAGTATGGTGTACTGGAGTTCTTAGAAAAAGCAGGAGTTAGTGAAAGATTTTACTTCATGGTATATATCATCTGGCTGTATTTCTTATGGCTTTTTTGAGTAAGTATGTCATCCAGTTATGTAGTAGAAGAAATAGTTGTATTCAGAATTAACTTTTACGAGGCTTTTAAAGCATGTTTTGGTGCAGTGTTTTTGAGATCCATGCTCTGTGTATACAGTAGATACAAGCAGCAAAGCCCCTACTTTCAGGATTGGGAAGGGCAGAGTGGGAACAAATCTTACCCTTTTAAGTTGCAAGAGTGAGCTCTTTTTCAGGGAACTAATTAATGCTGACGTGAATTCCCTGTCACTGATAACTTATCCTCATTCCTGTGAGTTAGGATTCAAAAGGTAGCAAAACTTTGTGTAACAAGAAGAAAACGTTGCAGGGACATTGAATCTGTTGTAAATGACAACATTCCTCAAAGCTGAAAATTTCTTTGGAATAACGTTGCTATTGTGAATTCAACGGAAAGTGTTATTAAATATACTAAAGAAAATTCCAGTTTAGTGTCAATTTTAGAGTAGAGATTTTTTTAATGTAGTTTAACTGCTGAATTATGTATTGGTTGCCAAGTTAATTTTTACTTATTTTAAAAATTCATGTTTTAATTCACTTAGTCTGCAGTCGCTCTTCGAAAGCTTTTTCTTGGCAGTAACCAGCCAGCTCCTTTTCTTTTCTTACTAACATCTAGGCAATCAAACATTTGTGTTCAGCACTTGAATGTTGCTCTTTTCAGGAAAATTAGAAAGGATAATGGAGTCTTGCATTGTGTTACGATAAATTTTTGGAGTGTTAATTTTTTTTTTGTGCTCAGAAGCCAGCTGATTTTTTTTTTTTTTTTAAACCAGGTTTTGGATTTCAGTGATGATGAAAAAGAAAGAGAGGCAAAACAGAAGAAAAAGAAGTCTCAAAGTCAAGCAAGGAAGAAAGTCAGATCAGAAGCACTTCCATCAAGTGAGTGAATGCTATGTGAATACTTTTGTCTGTTAAACTGAGTTTGGAATGGACATTTATATCTATCTTAATGATTGAGGTTTTTATACAGCTAATAGTAATTCTATACTTTCCAAAGTTCTATTGGAATTTGTGGCTACATTCCGTATTTATTATTTTAGAAGAAAAATTAAGTTGTCTTCTGTTGAAATGGGAACCCTGTGGGAAGGAAGTGGTATAGCAGCAGAGCAGTTGTCAGGGGAGAGCCAAAGGCTCTTAGAACAGTGTTGGTTGACACACAGTGAGGATACTGAACAGATGCCACCATTTGGATGGGGTTCAGTTAAAGCCTTGGAGTGCTGGGAGAAGACAGAGGAAGGCCATGTGCAGTTTTTGGAAACCCACTTCTTTGGTAATCAAGGGAGGAGACACAGGTCTTAGATGGAGAATTTATTCCTCTGAAAAGGAAACTCTTCCTCACCCATGGCATATAAATACTCTTGTAAGTAACTCTGACTTGTGTATCTTGCTGAGAAATTTTCTATTTACCCAATGCAGTCATTAGAAGAACAAAGCTGTGTAAGGTTTTCATAATATGGATAGCCTTCTTTACCCTCCTTTCTCCTGCTGTTGTCATATCTGTTCCAGGTGTATGCTTGCAGCTGTGCTCTGTTTACAGTAACCGTATTTTTTCTTCTCTCATGCCTGTCTACTGCCAAAACTTTGTTTTTTGATTGCCATTTTGGTTGAATAATTCTTACTGCATCCCTCTTTTTCTGTTCTCACTGGTCTGCTTCGGCTGCATGCTTTTCATACCCCTCCCTTTAAATACGCCTCGCTCTCATCCCTTACCCTCTTGTGCTGCTTACTTATCAGACTGCTTCAGCTATCTGCAGCATGGTGCTTCCCCCATTGAATTTCTCAGACAGACTCCTCCTGTGAGTTTGCTGCTCTTCCTTTGTTTAGCTGACGTTCACTGTGCCCCACTGAAACCCTTTTCCCTTGATCTGGGAGATCAGTAGCTGTCCTCTAACACTTTTTGTGCAGTACAATCCTCCCTTGTATCAATCAAATAGAGTCGTGATCTTTCGTGGACTGGCTTTTGCCCTATGGTTTCAACAGGTTTTTTTCCCTTAAGAGGTGGATCTGAATTGTGCTGTACTTTCTGTTCATTACTGATGGTTATTTTCTCCTGTTTTCTGTTTGTCCAGCATATGTGTGTTTTCCACCACATCCTTGTTCTGGCAGCTTATTGTAGACCTGCCTTTGCCTGGGGCTTGCTGAGGCTGTTACTGAGCTGTGTTCCATAACTGAGAACACAACAGGAGGAAGTGTTGCACTCTGTCGAGGGAGATAGGTTATGGTTTGCTGTGGTTTTTTTTGTAAGTGACGTGGCGCAAATTGAAATTGTGTGCAATTTGTTTTGGCTATAGAATTCAACAGCAAGGATATGTCAGAAATTGAGGCACAAAGTCAGTCTCGGATGGAGATTTACATGGATATTTAAAACAGTCTCGTCGTTACAGTATTTGATAGGAGAAGAAAGAACAAAAATATTCATTCAAGTGCTTTACTTCAGTGCTTCCAAGAGGCCTGCTTGTACCAAAGGAGTCTTAACTCCTAATTCCCCATGAAAAGGAGTAGGAATTCTGGTATCCAGCTACCTTTCCAGACTTAGAACATTTTCACCTTTGAAAAGCTATGTAGTCTAGTGCCGAGGATGAGGTTCACATAGGTTTTTAAATTTCAGCAATTTTGTATGGTGTTATATTCTGAATACTTTGTTGCTCCCAGCCATAAAATCCTTCTGAGGGTTTAAGTTCTGCGGCTTTTGAAATATCTTAGCAGCTCTTAGGAGCATTTTTAGTATTTCAGTGCTTTTCATTTTATAGTCCTAGTCCCTTTAAAACTCCTATGATATTTATGTAAAGGGCCAGTGTATTTGTTATGAACATTAAATATATGCTTACAGTGAGCTATATATGGAAAAATTTGTCTTAGAAAGATGAATGCTGAAAGCTAATTGGCTAGAGGTACAGACTGTTCTTTTTCTGATAGAGTAAGTTAATTTTATTAATTTGAGCTTGAATAATTTTTTGTGCCCTGTATAACACCAACTTGGGGCTGAAAGGTGGATACCCCTTCAGTGTAATGCAGTATTGATTTATCATTAGTTTTAAAATGTGTTGGTTTTAAATCTTGTTTTAAATGAAAGCTTCCAAAATACTCAAAATTTGCGTGTTCCTGAGATCCATTTATACAAATGGAAAGCCTGGAGGGAAAGAAGGTGAAATTTCTCTTTTAAAGACTGAATTTGCAATTCTCAGGATCATCCTTTTTATATTACTTCAGTGAATCAAGATGAGTTACTAAACAATAGATTTGCTGGTATTATTTGTTCTTTATGTATTAGCTGCCAGTATTATTTGTCGATAAGATTACTTTTCAGATTTCCTTGACTTCAGCTTGAAAAATTTGTGAAGACTAAACTTGATCTTTCCAAAATAATGTTACAGCCGTGTGTGTGTGTGCGTGTGTGTTCTTACATTTTTTTATTCTTTAGGTGAGAATGGAGGACTTGATCAGTCAGTGCAACAGCCTGCTTCAAGTTACTCAAGGGGATACCACGGCAGAGGGTTCTCCAGGGATCTATTTCCTCCTCCGCCAGGCCCTCGAGGGTTTTTCAGACCAAGAGTAAGACCACCACAGCTATACTATTCAGACAGTAGGATCTACCAGGAACCACCAGTGTTTCCACAACCGTACAGAAAAGAAAATCTGATGATGCAACAGTATGCCTTTCCTCCTCCCCTTTTTAATTCCATCAGTAACGGGTATCAATTTCACCCTCCGCCTTCAAATATGAATATGATGTGGACAAGCCCAAACATGTACAATTCACCGTACTCATTTCTGCCACCACCGCCGCCGCCGCCGCCGCCACCCCCTCCTCCAAATAGCCATCTTCCTCAGTTCAGGCCTTACTAAGATTCCATACGTGTCCATGAAGAGCACTGCAGTTTACAGGGAGAAAGAACAGGACTGCATTCCCTTATTTTGGAGATGCTTTCTTTCACTGCAGCGGTAGAAGAAATGCAGAGTTTTGTGCTTTGTGGGACATCCGTAGGAAATTATTCTTTTTCTACATATGTTTTCTGCTTCCAGAAAGAAATTTATATGATAAAAGTAACTGAATAGTAATTAATGGTTTATTTTTATAATATCTGTTACTTTAAGTTGATAAATAAAAGCCTTTTGGAGACTGCTATGTAGTGGTGGAAATCTATTTTGTAATAAATGTAAGAGTTTATATAACTACTGTTAAGTACCAATGAGGATATTTCACGTAGACAATATTTTAATAGTTTTAGAATGGTGGTGTTATTGCTATGCTAAACCATTTTCCTCAATTTCTGCAGATTTTGAAACCTGTTTGGGAACTGAAAATCTGACATCTAAATTTTGAGCTAGGTTTTCCACTATATATGAGGCATAAGCCACCATCCAGCTTTCAATACTTCACTAATTTCATATTAACTAAAAGACTGGATCTGGATGGTTCTTTTTTTAAAATAGCTGGAGCAGCTAGATCTGAATTTGGACCAGCAGCTGACTTACTGTGTCACATTTAGTGTTCTGCAGTGGTTGTAGATCAACCTGTTCCTGAGATGTTTTGCATTTTATTTAGAATTTAAAACCAGCATAATTTCTCCAACTTGTCTCTAGCTTCTCTAGCTCTTAATGCAGAGATGCCCATAAATACCTACTAGAATGTGCAGTCAGCCTTTTTCGGAAGAAGTCATCAGGTCTGTCAGGGAGAGGAAGCCATTCCAGAACTCCCTTGTTTAAATTTGTAAATGCAGATGGCACTAGATTGCTGTTTGATTACACTCTAAACTGTCTCTTCTGAAATGACGACGTTCATCAATTCTCCCAGCTTGTTTTTGGGAGGGAGGTGAAGTTGTCAGCCAAAGGTCACTTGGAACAACCTCCTCCTGTCCAAAGAGGCGGTCCTACAATTGCACTTCCTTAATCTCTGTGGAAGTGACTCTGCCTTACTAGGAGGGAAGACCTTACACTGCATCAATATTTTTTAAGCAGGAGGAAAAAGTACTTGTGGGACAGACATCTTAAATGTTATTTTTTGACTGAAAAGTCATTACTAGTTGTGATGATTTTTGAATCTTTACTAATACAGTCACCTTGAACTGATAAAAGTGTGCAGTATGTATTTCTATTCTCAAACTTGTTTTGGCCTTATTCCTTTAAATATGTATTTAAAGGCTAAGTAATCTGTGCAGGTGTTGCTTAGACTTGAATTCCAAAGAGCTTTAAGAATGCAAAATTTTAATGCACAGAGGGAGGGACTGCCTTGTCAAGATGGTGTGACTCAGAACTAGAATTTAATATCAGATTCGAAAGTTTGCTGTAATATATTTTAAGTAACAATATTCTTTGATATATCTAGAACTGTTTCACAGGTGTGCAGCTGAGGATGTTATATAGAAGTCAGTTTATGGCAAGCAGGTGCTGTATAGTGGCAACAAAGAGTTTCAGAACAGCAGCATTCTAGACATCGATGTTTAACTCAGGTCCTGCGGATTATTTTTGTGTAGTAAGAAGAATGTCCAGTTTTAGTTTATCGTAAATGTTCGTGTTTCAGGGTAAAGAAGAAATGGTTGAATTTCTGGCTATTAAGCTGTAACCCAGATATTATCATTCCCAGTGACAGGGAATGTTAACAGTGATAGGGATATTACAAGTGAATTACCAAATGTAAAAGTGTTTCCAGGTCAATTATGTAGTAAGGAGGAAGAAACTGTCAACATCACACTCAGACTTGGGATGGCAGTGGCTTGCTGTATGTCCCTGGGACAGACATCATCAGCCTCGAGAGATCCAAAGGGGTGGTTGAAGAGTTAACACCAAGAAAAGGAGTGAGGTACTAGGAAGTGCAGGTACAACAGTCTTAATTATTACTACTATTGCAACTGGTGGTTTTTTATGTATAGTAGTGTTCGCTTTTTTCTGCAATAATTAGATCTGGACTAAACTCTTTGATTAAGCTGTTAAGATTTCTCTTATGCTGTGTTCTTCTTTCCCATTACAATATGTTCGCATGTAACAAAGCCCAGTATAAAATTGGATTACAGAATATAGTTTGACAGAAATATATTGCAATCTAAGTTGTTCTACTATTTCATGATTGTTAACTGCAATACTACTTTTGTGTGCACTTGCCTGTTTATTCTGTTGAATCAAATTTTGCGGGTGTTCTGCATTTGGTGAATACAAGTCATGCTTGCAGAACTTTGCTGGGAATCGACTTTAGTTCTTCATAAATTTGTTTGGTACCTAGGTATGATTACCAAGTTTGAAATATTTGGAGGATTGATTTCCTTTCCCCAAAATTGTGTTACACGCGGTGTCCCTTAAACCAAACAAGCATTGCTACAGATTGCTAGCGTAGTACTATCTTAATTTGAAAATAGAGCTAATGTAGCTTTTTTTTTAAAAAAAAATCTTGAGTGTAATCATTTTTTATTAAGTTTTCTCATACAGTTGTTGGTCAGTGGTACTGCACAGATACTGTCAGACCCTGGCTCGGTGTGCTGGGTGCTGGCTGCTGAGAAAGCAGTATGAACTTGCAGTAATGTGGGGAGATGGAGACCTGAGGTGTTGGCAAGTTCAGCTCTTTGGGGAAGGAAAATAAAACTGTGTGCTTGATAGAAAAAGGATGCAGTGGAAATAATTAGTTTGTATCTTTAACTCTTGGGTAAATGTACCCTCTTTCTCTGCAAGGTGTTAAAGCCTAAGCTGTAAAACTTGGGGAAACTGGTCTGATATTTTAGTGGCAAGAACAGCCACAGTTTGGTTTGGCCTCTGTTATTTTTAAGTCAAGGCATTTTGTAGAAATCTGTGTTACTATGTTGCTGTGTTATGTGGAATGTTACTGCATTAAAGTGTTGGAGCAATATGCTCCCATAAGATTACAGTGAGTCACTTGCTGAACTGCTCTCATGTCTGGGACACCAGTTCCATCCTAGACACAAGGACAGGTCACAGATCCACAGAACATTCTGAGTTGGAAGATTCTCACAAGGATCATTGAGTGCAACTCGTAAGTGGATGGCCCACTCAGGGATTGAACCCACAACCTTGGTGTTATCAGCACCATACTTTAACCAGCTTAGCAAATCTCAGCATCTAGATCCTTGGCAAATGAAGAGCTTAAGATGTCTTCCTTTTTCTCTGCTGCTGGAAATTGACCAGTAATGCTCACCAGCTCAATTCTTCATCAGTGCTGTTTTGGAGCAGGCTGAGCTTTTTAATCTGAAATAATTTGGGATGTAATGCACCTTCTCTAGAGATATTCCAAATTAAAACAGCCAACCAGCCAGCAATAGTCGGTCAAATATGCAGATACAGATTCTTTAGAACTGTAGAGGTTGTAACTCTACTGTAGAATTAGAACTGTAGAGGTTAGAACTTCACAATAGTTTACTTTCACTCAACGAAGTATAGTTGAGAAGTCTAAAAGCCTCAAAAGAATAGAGCATTTCTTTGTTTTTACTCATTCCTCTGAAAGATGCATAAAGCAATTTCAACATCAGAAAAGTTGTTGAGTCCAAGACAATTTTCAGCAGTGACAGCCAGCAGCCCTCCATCTTGTCAAAAAAAGTAGCAGGGATTGCTGGGCTCTGGGCTGTGATAGGTCAAATGTAAATATTTTTTGGTAGAGAAAATAAGAAGATTTTCTAGTAGTTGAATATTTCTCTATTTCTGACTCCTGTTGTCTATTTTCACATTCGGCCTGGAAAGCTGCAATAGAGCTCTCTCATTTCAGTAACATTTTTAGTTATTCCCCTTTTTTTGGGGCATTTCTTCATGGACTGCTTTCCAGAGAAAGCTTAAGGCATGGAATGGAGGGGGAGAGACTCGAGGAAAAGAGAGGCTTAGGGAAAGATTTGCTATGATTTTTCAAAAGGCTGAGGTTTGCAAATAGAAGTATGGATGCAGTGAACTGTTCGACTGTATAAATTACAGTGACTGTGATAACATGGGAAATGTTAAACTGTAATCATGTATTTGACAACATTCCTCTTAAATTTATAAACAAACAACAGTGGTACTTTTGCTGGCCTTTAATTTAGACAAGAGCCAGCAGCAGGAAGAGGATGAATTTTTCTTGGAGGTGAACAGCAAAAGGACAAACAGGTTTCTTAAAGGAAAGTTCTGACAAGTGGTATGGGAAGTAGGGAAGCCCATGCTGCCATAGATGGCTCGGAGAGGTGATGGAATCTGCAGTCTTGAGGGATTCAGAATTTGACTTTGGACAAGGGCCTGTGAGATGTAATGTCCAAGTCAGTCTCTCTTTGAGTGGAGTGCTGGACCAGGTGGTCTGTGAAATCCATCCAAGCCCAAACTTTTCATTACTGTCATTCTTCTGGAGTTCTGTCTTGTCACCAGAGATTTTTTTTGTGTCTATATGGTAAAAGGCATGAGTAGCCTAGCCTGAATTACTGTTTTTTTTGGGAAGCCTAGCTTTTCATTTATGCTATTGTGATCTTTCATTATACTACAGATTTTTATAAATAAAATATCTGTGCTGTTCTAAAAGTTGGACTTACTGCAGAAGATAATGACTGCTTCCATTTCACTGGATGTAAGATGAATTGAAGAATTGTTCCTTTATTAGTTGTCTGGAAACTAATGCTAATGAGAGTCTTAGTTGCTGTCATTTTCCTTTAGGGGATAAAGCATTTTGTATTGTACAACTTATTTTGAGAATGTTATCAAGGAATAGCTACCCAACATTTTTTTTTATAAAATGCAACAACAAAAATACCCCTGAGAGTTATTTTTAACAAATGTTCTCTAAAGTAGAGATTTTTGCCTTGGAGGAGACCTTTTTAATAATGCAATGCAGTCATGCCAGGATGCATATTAGTGACATGAAGATAAAAACAAGAAATAAGCAGGTTTTTTTGTAGGTTATATTTAGATGTTTCCAGGTTCCATTTTCTATTTCTTTGCAACTCAAAGGTATAGTCAGTTATTCTTATCTAGTGAATTTAGTGATGCACATAATCTGATCTAAAGGATTGATGAATCTGCACAAAACGGTTGGTAATAAGTTTGTTGTGGTGACAGGTGAAAAAATGGAAAGAACTGCCAATGATGACAAGGCTTTTACAGAACAGTTTACCTGTCAGGGCAAATACATAATTCTGGAAAGCATGAATAATGATCTTTCTTTATCTCAATCCCTGTAAGGCTTACTCAGAGTTATTGAATGTGGGATAGCCTTCACTTGCCATAAATGAAATCTGTTGTAGCTATGGAAGAAAAATATTGTTGATTTTCCTGTGAATCTGATGCTCTGCATTTTTTAGGCAATGTTTTGCGAAAATGCTTTATTAGAATTTGCTGTTTGGCTCCTGAGGTTTGAAATCGATGGAAATTACGAATCACAGAATGGTTTGGGTTGCTAAAGGTCATCTGGGTCCAACCCTTCTGCAGTGGGCAGGGACACCTTCTAACAGACCAGGTTGCTCAGACCCCCATCCAGTCTGGCCTTGCTTAGTGCCCAATGCTTGCTATTTATTAGCAGAAGGCCAGGCAGTTGCACCCAGGGACAGGAGTGAGCAGCTGTCACATACTCCAGCTTTGAACTTGGGCACGGAATCCTCTCTGATCCTTCTGTGCCTGCCTGAGTAGCTGTGAGTACGTGGGCAGAAAATAACTTGCTCCACAAAATGCTGAAACTACTATGGGAGCAATTGCAGTTACGAAGAGTCTTAAGTTTGCTTGTATTGAGTCCCAAAGACTATTGTTTGCATTCTGAACAGGAAGATTTCACTCTGTGAGTTTCCTACTGTGGGAAGTAGGAAACAAAAATCTAGGAACTTCTTAATCATCAAGAATGAACTGCTGCTTGATACCAGAGTTAGTTGTTATGAAGGTCTGTCTTTTGGAAGAAGCGGTGCAGCTAATATTTTCTTTAAAGAGAAGAAAAATGTTACCCATGTCCATTTAATACTATTAACTCATTTTTTAATATGTCCATTAGGTGGTCTCAAGTCTGTTTTGTGAGAATTGCATGCGTGTGAGACCTGTGATAAACCAAAATATTTTCTTCAACGTAGACCCAAGAAAAGAGTATATTTTGTGTGATTTCAGTTGATTCCTTTGTGTGAATGTTTGACCTCAGATAGGTTTTCTACAGTAATCAGTTTGCAACTCAAAATTATACCTAGACTATAAAGACTTGTTTAACCTGTCTACTGGATCTTCAGTCTTGATTCTACCTTTCCTGGGCTGTCCTGTGTAACAGTATGCCCCTTTATATACAAGCAAACCTTTATGAAATGGCATTTTTGTGAGCACTTTTTTCTGAAATCATGGTCCGCATTTAGTTTCTTGGCTACGGTCTTCACTGTGATGAGTTTAATTCATAGTTTTACATTATTTATGCTACCCTGCTATCCTCAGGCTCCACAGCTTGGCTTTGCCCACATAGTGATGTACGTGATCTTTGGTCTTGTTTAATGCTTTCTGCAGTGTGGAGAGCACAGGGATATGTTGCATTTTTTCCTACTTCTTGACAATTCTGCAGCACTCATCTCTGCCACTGTTATGTCCAAAAGAGGTACAGTACCACGTGCATTGATATTCTGCTTTTGGTGACTGGCTGTTTGGTTTTGCCCTTGCAATATATCCCATATATACACATTATGCTCTCTTTTTTGCTCTCAGTACAATTCTGACCCTGAAATTGCTTGGACATTAACAATTTTCATCCCTTCAGAATAAGATGATGAAGTGATGAAATCAGAGTTTGAGATGGAAACAATAACTGTACCCTAGAGAGAAATACAGCCTTGGGTAAGTTATGTAGGTCATGATGCTCCTTTGTGAGCAGAGAATCCTGTTTGCCGTTTTGTTTTGCAATTCCAGCGTAGTGCAAGAAGAAAGACTTACTGGCCTTAGCAGGAAGAGGATTGTCATACCCTCCAGAACTGAGGCATGTCTGGGTGTGACAGTGTAGAACGTTCGGATCATCTGATTGCCACCGTGAATCTCAGGAAAATCAGCCATTTCTTGCTTTGGAGAAGCAGCAGGGGAAAACTAGCAAAAAAGGTATAGCATTTATAAAGATTCGAATTTCTCGGCAAATTAGGCAAAGCGTTTCCTATTAAGTTCAAACTCATTTTGGTGGAACATGTAGCACACTGGATGATGACTTTATTGTAATTAACCACAGAGGGATTATCCTTTTAGAGAAGAGATGATTCTAGTTAGGCACCAGTTAGGTCAGTGTCTCCTGTGCTCTGTAACTGGTTTGGAGATTTTGTTTAAAAAAGGAATTTTGGGCAGAATCAATCCGTCTAATATGGATGTCTGGAAAACATTAAACTTCGGATCCTGAGAGGAATTCAGTTTGCATTTCGGGGAGAACTCGGGGTCAGACACTAGGCTTCTCTTAACCCAGGCTCATGAGTCTAAACGAGTTAGGAAACTTAAAAGTCTCATCTTTATGCTTCTCTGTGATGTAAGGATATCATAGAAATGATAAAATGCTTTTACTTAGTGATTTTTTTTATTTTCTTGTGATTTTATTTTTTAATCTTGAGCTTTTTTTCTTTAGAGCCAAAAACCTACACAAATGGCTGCCTTCTTGCAGGTGGTCAATAGCTAATGCAGTTAGGCTGTCGTGTTCTTCAGTCTCAGAACAGAGGGCAAGAGTAAACAGTAATCATGACTGACTCTGAGCTAGCTTATAATGCAATATAAGAGCAGACATAGAAAATCTTTCAAGCTATGTTTTATGTCTTGTTTACATTCTAATTTTAAGAAGTAATCTTGGGAAGCAAATCTTGTAATCAAGGAAGAATTTTTTTTATAGTGTCTTAATTATCATCTAATGTTTTATTTCTAGGCAACAGTTGTAGTATCAATATAAAGAAAGTGTGCATGTGTATGTAATATAATAATTTAGAATATATGCACTTTATAAGTATTAAATTACCATTAATAATTGTATATGTGCGTATATACATATAAGCAAGTATTTGTTAGTTATTCTGAACTACTATAATTTTACCTGCTTCGTGCTAACTTGGCAGCAGACAGAAAATGGTTGAGTTATGCTGCCTAGGCAGTTACTGGAAGGCTGCTGAATCCAAGCAATTGAGCATGTTAATGCTCTTATTCCGTTGCATTGTGTTAAGTAAAACATTAATTTAAATTATCTCTTGAGACAGAGAAAACACTTCTTTTTTGGAGAGAATCTGTTATTTTTCTCGGTTCACCTGTGATGCTGGGATGGCTGTGCCCCGTGTTTTCCCTGTGCAAGTGACAGATGGAGGGATCCACACTCCTCTCAAGTCGCTTTCTGAGTTTAATTCATTGTTCTGCTCCATGTGATGGTGTCACGTAAGGGATTTACTGTCATACGGGAGCTCTGCCTGACTGCATTTTAATTTTTTGTTTAAAATTTAAAGTTTTTAAACAAAAGTTTTTAAAGTTAAGAGTTTTCAGTCTGTGTTTAGTGAGTGGTTAAGTGGATGTAAAAAGGCCCTGAGAAGGTGGTTGTCACCTCTGCACTGTGTTACTGTATTTCTTCTAAAAATAAGCGGTCATGTTTCGATGGCATCAGTTTTCTAAGTCAGCTGAAAAGCAAAACTATTAGTAAGACAAAAGGTCTTGAGGGGATCTGAATGATAATGTAACTTCCCATACTGTCTTGAAAGGCAAGGACCTGTAGGAGTGGGTCCAGAGGAGAGATGTAAAGATGTTCAGAGGGCTGGAGCACCTCTCATGAAGACAGGGTGAGACACTTTGAATGGTTCAACCTGGAGAAGACAAGGCTCCAGGGGGACCTTATTGCAGCCTTTCAGCACCTAAAGGAGTCTTAGAAGAAAGATGAAGAGAGACTATTTAATAGGGCCTGTAGCAATAGGACAAGGCTTAAGGGTTTTAAACTAAAAGAGGGTAGATTCAGACTAAGTGTAAAATGGAATGTTGTATGATGAGGGTGGTGAAACACAGGAATGGGTTGCCCAGACAAGCTGTGGATTCCCCGTGCTTGGAAACATTGAAGGCCAGGTGGGATGGGGCTCTGAGAAACCTGATCTCAGTGAAGATGTCCCTGCCCGTGGCAGGGGAGTTGGACCAGGTGACCTTTAAAGGTCCCTCCCAACGCAAACCATTTTATGATTCTGTTAAAGTGGATGGTGTTACTGTTTTGGAAGTTTTCAACATCCGCACATCTTTATGATGAAACTACAATTTCATTGCACTAGAATTTTTTTTTTTCAGATTATTGGCACTGTCAAATGTCAGTGATTAAAAAAATAATAATCTGGAGCATTAACCTTACTGCTTACACCTCTGAAGTGATTAGTTTAATTTCTCTATCATAACCTGTTTCCTATATTCAGTTCTTTTGGCATGTATTAGTGCATTTCAAATTCCTTTAAAGTTGTGATTATAAAAGAGTGGTTTTTTTTAAACTCAAGAAGCTATTTAATAACTTCCAGGTGCAATTACAGTATCTCTTGATGATCAAGTAATCTTAATTTTTAAAAACACCCGTTGTCAAGTATTTTCTTACCTTCACTTACAGTATCATGCAGAAGCCAAAGACAGTAAAACAGATACTTTGACATGTAAGTAATACACTTCAAAATTTCAGCAAGGAAAGAGAACTACAAAAACTCCTTCCTGATGTTGCTCATTATTTAGTGTGAAATTTTGCATCCCTGAATGTTTATTAGAATTTTCTTTGTATGCAACAGAATCAGAATCAAATATCAGTGGTTTTTTTTTTTTCTTTAAAGAAGTCCTTCCTCACTCCTCTGGTATGGAATTAACTTTCTGAAACAATAGCGTATGAGAGAAAAACACAAAGAAAGGGGTCTCTACTTGCATCCAGTCCAAAAGAATTAACAGATTTTCTCTACAGGTTTTCTGAACAAGGCCTAAGGAAGTTCAATATGACAAAGAGATCAGAGACTTGTACTACTTTGAATAAAATAAAAAGCAATTGATAACACATACCTGTGAGTAATATTTATTTGCTAGTACCTCTTGAATTTTTATTTGTATAGGCTAATAAATAGTGCTACACTACAAATGTTTTGTATGCAAATGTCTTATGTCTTGTGCAGAAGACAAGAAAGTGGAAATGGACTTTGAATGGAGCACATTAAAGAGCTTGTTAGTCAGCTGTAAGCACAATAGCCATCAACCAACACTGAGGTTTTAAAGTCTCTGTTTACACTCACAAATCGTCCAAGTACTAATAGGATCTAGCTTTTAAGGCTTAATCCTGAGCGGTTTTGATGTGGCTAAAACAGAAAGCAATGTGTTTTGTTAGAGCATAATGACAGACTACTGTCTTTGATAGCCTTTAAATACAATGCCTACAGGTCAGCTTCATCTCTCAAGGGTGAAAATTGGAAGCATCATCATTACATGAGCATTATGAATAAATGCTTCAGAATACACTTGAGGTGAAAAATTTTGCATAGAAAATTGGTCACATAGTTTATTATTATTAAAAAATCCTTTTCCATTTTTCATTTATTACAGGGCTTGTATTGCTCATAAACCCTCTCATTTATGTTTGCCCATCTCTGCTATTTGCATTTTACTGGGCTGAATAATTATGTCTGACGTGCCTTTTGGTTCAGAGTCAGAAGAAATAACCCTTTGGAAAGGGAAAAGCCTGTACAGTCTCACCAGAGTTATGCAACGTGCTGAAAAAATACTGCAATCCACTTCAAATATTGTAGTGTCTCAGTGTGAACCACTGTTTTCCTGTAGTGACAAAACTGGGAACTAGAAATGATATCTAAGGTGGGTTTTCAGTAAGTAGACAGATGTTTGAGTAGGGAGGTGTTTGTTTTTAGATTGATAAGCTCAGTAGTCCAGTTTATGACTTAGTACTTCTGTGGACACAAGAAGTCGAGAGTACAGGCCAGAACCAGAGGGATGAGCAAGATCACCTCAAGAATGTTTAAAAGGCCTGACTTGTGGCTAGATTTATGTTGGGTAGCCCTTAGTCACATCCGCATACATATGTGCAGACACGCATAAACATATTTTTGATTTGCAAGGATGGCAAAATTTGTTTTTAGATAGAGGAAATATTTGTTTCCTCTACACCAAATATATATATATATTTGTCTTAGATAAATGTTTTAGAGATATATGTAATAAATATCTAAATATAATACTATATCTTTATATAAAATACATCTAACAAAATGTATAAAACCTTACATTTTAAATATGTATTTAAAAGTGGAGATTGCTGGTGTGTATCTGGAAATACTGATCTGTCATAATGGAAGCATCTATTGAAAAAGTGTCATTTGGAGAAATTCCTGAGACAATGTTCTGAAAGAGCTTGGAAGCTCTGAAAACCATGTTTACTGCTCAGAGTTCATTTTATGGCCCAGGCTGGGGGAGAGGAGGTGGCAGGCCCTAAGGCAGCTTTGTGTCAGATTTACCTGATTCCATCAGAGGTCTCCTGGAACTGAATGCAGAGATTTTCGTTGTTGACAGTTGGAAAATTCTGGTTTAGGGAATTTTAAAAAATCTTCTGCAATGTTCTGCCTATTAATTTGTCAGGCTTTGTGTGTGCTGGATTTGTGTGAGGTTCCCTCTGTGTGTGACTGCTCTTCTCTTGCCTGCACTGGCACTTAGTTACATGGAAGGAAGAGTTCTTCTACAGGGCAAAAGGCAGCAGCACCACTGAGGCCAGACTAATCTGGAGATGATCTGCACTGTCTGCTTGTGCTGTGATTAAACTGAGCTGCATGTTCAGGAGTGGATCGCCGTTACTTGAGTGAACTTGATAACAAATTCCCATTTCATCCTAGGCAGAGGAAGCATTTTTATAAGGGCTTGAGACCATCTGAACAGCAGATCAGCCACAAACTATCAGGGAGTTGAGGGGTAAGTGGTTTGGTGCTGCAGAGCAATGAGATGATATCTTAGCTCTATTCTGAAAATTATTAAAATGTGAATTGTTTCACATTTTTCCCTGAAGAATTAAAGAGGAAGAACACTGATAAGTTGTTAAATACTAAGAGAAAAAGCAGGGAATTAAAACTTGATGACTCGGTAAGATTGAGGATTATCCCATTCTGAGGAGATCAGTTGTTTTCCACTGAGTCATGACTGCCATGAGAATGGAGAGCAAATTAACTTCTGGATACTGCTTGTTACACCTTGGCATCTCGTGTGTGTATTCACAAGTAAATAATTGCTGTGTTCTTCTGAACTTTGTGTATCCTGGTTTGTGGAGTCTCTTGGCACCTGGTAGAAGCTGCTGAACAAAGTGACCTAGAGAAGGAGGATTAAAATGTTAACAACTGAAAAAAGAAGACTCTGTGAGTACAGGTAAGTTTGAAAATGCCATAGGCAAGATTTTGGTCTAAATAAAAGCATAGACTTAGTTAAAATAACAGATGAAAAACATCAAAGCAACACAGAAAATCATAAAAACAAAATAAATAAAACAACCTACCAAAAAACCAAACCAACCAACCTACCAGAAACTGCCAAGGAAACCTCAAAAAGAAACCCTTTGGGGATTCTTCTAGGCTGAAATTTGGCCTCTAGCTTTTCAGGGGTCACGTCTTTTTCGGCTTCCTTAGTGCCCCAGTCCAACTCATGCGTAGTGTATCAATGCTTGTGCTAGCATAGAGCAAGGAGTAAATGGGGAAAGCATTAATTCATGTAGGGTTAGAGCTAGAGAAACCACAGAGGACCAGGAGTGGAGGTAACAAGTAATGAGAACAGACCAGATTTTTTATCTCGACATATGGCTCTCTGGAGTGGCGGTTTTGGGGATTTCTGTACACAGAACTGCATCTTTGATTGTAGATGTGGACTTCTGGGAAATAAGATTGAATGCATCGTTATTTTTGTTATTATTCCTCATGGTAGAAAAAGTATTATGATCTTTATTTCTAAATAAGATAATAATAAAAATAAGTTATACTGTGTAATATGCCTGACTCAACATGTAATTTTGCTTTCTTCTGCAGAGGAACTGGGTTTGCATATTAGCTCTGTGTTTGAACTATGGAGAGTAATGTAGCTGAAAATCTACTAGGTGTAGTAGAAGAAGTGTTAAGTCTACTGCTTCATTCAGAAAAGACTGGCAACAACATAGCTTCAAGCGTTAGTAAGAGAAGAAAAAGAGATTAAAGAAAATATTTCCAAAATGTGTGTTGAAATCTATAGTGCCTGTTGTATTCAGTAATTATATCCAAAAGCAAATATCTATGAGGGAGAACTAATCAGCAGACTGGGAGGTAGATATCAGTATATCTTGAGGAAAACAAAGAAAATAAACTACTATTTTCAGCTTGCTTAAATACCTTTTGAGTTTTCATGCAATATTCAAGACTTGTTACCTTATTTTCTAATCATAATGCTCTAGGTAGCTACAATATGTGCTGTGAGTCAGCGTCTGTTCAAAATATGCATTTTTATTTTCTCTAGTGTTACTACTCTTGGGTCACATGGTCGTTAGCTGTAAGTGCAGTCAAAACTCTGCATGATGCAAGAGACATCAGTTTGGGTTTTGTGGAGAATGGTCAGTACTCCGGTGGTTTTGAAAAGTGTGTTAAAGTCAGTTTTCTTAGTCAAAGTAAAATCTTTTTGAAAAATGAACATATTTAATGTTTATTCACCTTTGTAAACAAAGTGAAAGTAAAGGAATAATATTTTTGCTTAATCAATTTGGAAATGGTGTCATTTACTGCGGTGAGATGCCTAGACTGGTAATCTCAGATAAGATCTTTGTCAGGTAAACCAGAGCTGAGGAAACATCTTCCACGCACATAAAAGAAATCCTCCTGCCCTCGAAAGGCATCTGTAGATGTAAAACAAACAAAAGATCAAAGGGATGAAGCAGAGTAGAAGGCTGAAGAAAGCTCTTAAAGGGGAAAAAAAAGCGCATCCTTACCTGAGAAGACAGGGGTCTGAAAAGCAGAGAGTCATTGTAGTGTGCTGTAGTTAAATAGACAAAAATGAAAAGGTAAGAAAAAATAATTTGTTACCTTGCACAGGTGCAAACAGGCGTTAGAGTAATTAAAAAAAGAAAAAGATAAACTGGCTGGCACTAAGTAAGATGCTCCTGGGCATTTGCAGAAGAGGAGCTGCGTACCATGTAAGTATTTGATGAAGCTGTACGTGTAAAAACTAAATATAATCCTGTGCATAATAATCTCAGCTACTTTCCAGAAGACAATGATACCTTAAAAAGTTATTAGTGAAATAATTTTAAGGACCAACCATAAATATTGTACCTGTAAATTGGCTTTCATTACAGTGATCAGGTCTTCAGACTTTGCCAGAACAAAGTGGGTTTCTGATGAGATGGTTTAAAAAACAAATTCATGTTAATATGAAGTTTGAGCCATAAAGGACTTGAAAAAAGTTAATAATATGGACATATTTTTCCAAGACAAATTTTTCCAAGACTTGAAAAAAGTTAATCATATGGACATATTTTTCCAAGACAAATTTTTCCAAGACTTGAAAAAAGTTAATCATATGGACATATTTTTCCAAGACAAATTTTTCCAAGACTTGAAAAAAGTTAATAATATGGACATATTTTTCCAAGACAAAATTTTAATCCTACTGAGGTAATTCTTGCTCCACCCTCTAGGTGTTACAAACTTTTCTTCTCTCAACTTTTTAGTCTGTGATTTCTGTGTCTTCTTTATTTTAATCATTCTTGCCATGCAAATAACACCCCGCTATGCAAATTTATCTATAAGTTTATGAACTGAAACTTTGTGTATATATGTACTTTACTGTGCTACCTCTCAGGGCCTGAATAGATGGTCATTGCCACGTGTTTGGGTGGACTCCTGTAAAAAAAAAAAATCAGCAGTTATTAGACTGATGTCCTGTTGCTGAAAATAATCTCCCTCTTTATAGTTCATGGCAAGAGAATCACTATTCACCTAATTTGAGCCAAATTTACTTCTGCTTTTCTGCTCCTTTGGACCGTTAACTACCATGTAGTCAGTTGTGCTTGTTTTCCAAAATACGTAGCAAAATATGTAGTTTTCCTTTCTGAGTGTGTTTACGATACAGAAGACATCAGTTTTAGGCATGAGAAACATTCCATAATGACTGCTGTGTAGATCATGAAGAAGATCTGGCAGAAGGAGGATCCTCTACAAGATTAGTTTCTCACAAATAATGTGTGGAATAATAGTGTGTCATTTCTGTTCAGGAGCTCACTGTGGCTTCATGAGTGTGATAAATGCAGGAGTATCACTCTGTCCCCTACATGTTTGAGCTGAATTCTTGCATGGCCTCAGGATGTAGATGTAGTGTAAGAGGGTCAGTAATCTGCATGCATTTAAAACATGTTTTCTCTTTTCCATGGGATGTTATTGCCATGGCTTACGGATTCCTGAAATTGTCTTCACAGAGTGGATGAGGTTGGAAGGGACTACAGTGCTCAAGCAGGGTCATCCCAGAGCACATGGCACAGGATTGCATCCGGATGGTTCTGGAATATCTCCGGTGAGGGAGACTCCACAGCCTCTCTGGCCAATCTATTCCAGTGTGTGGTCACTTGCATAGTAGTGAAGTTCCTCCTCGTGTTCAGCTGCAACACCCTGTGCATCAGTGCCTGCCTGCTTTTCTAGTCCTGGGGCGTGGCAGCTCTGAGAAGAGCCTGGCTCCATCCTCCCTTCTGAGTCTTCTTCCGTGCTCGGTCAGTAGCCTGTGTATTTGTTAAGGTGCTATTTCTTGGCTGCTTATGTGAATTTAGCATTGTTCTAAGAGCATCTAGATTCTGTATTCAGTGCTGGAAGCTAAAACTGTTAATTTTGGATTACCTTTACCTGATTTTTATATCGATTAACTTATTACCTGTTTGGAGGCTGAGATGATTCCAAACAGCTTTTGTTGGCAAGCCTCATTGAATTTTTTTCTTCAGTTTTCTGCTTTTCTTCTATAATTCAGAATGCGTTGCCTCATTTTGGGACATGCTGTCATCCTGGTGGTTAGATTTATGAGTTCTTTCATGGTTTCTATTTTGTTAGGCAATTTCTTGTTTATATCACTGGGACTCCTGAGCGGAATGAAGATGGTGTTTAAAGGACAGCAACAATGGAAGTCCCATCTCTCTGAAGACAGAATACAGTGCACTTGCTGTTGCAGTTAGATGTAATATAGCAGCAGCATTTGGGTCCGTAGCAGCTGCTGGCTTTCATTATGTTACAAGAAGCAACCTATTCTCCTGTTGGAGCACAGCTTCAGTCCGAGAGAGGGTTCACAGCATGGAGCTGAGAGGTGAGTGTATTATTCAGGGTTGCTCAGCAGGTCAGAGGGTGTGAAAAGCAGCCTGATATGCTGCTGCGAAGATGAGCCTTTGAACAATTTACTTCCCTGGAAGCCACACTACTCTGTTCTTTGATTTTTGGTGAGCTTTCGTTTCAATAGGGCTAGGATTTAACCCATCATATTTACAAAAGAGGCTTTATGATATAGTTCTGAAGTGCCTGTCACTATGTTCCCACATAGTTGATTCACTGGGATTTGATCTCTGCTAGGAGTGGCAATGACATTATTCATACTCTGCTTGTTAGTAAGCGCTTAAATTCCCAGAGGATGCTTTCTTCAAGAGATACCAGCAAGTTGCAGTTACTGGC
The DNA here is from genome assembly GCA_013398855.1 of Mohoua ochrocephala. Classification (NCBI taxonomy): domain Eukaryota; kingdom Metazoa; phylum Chordata; class Aves; order Passeriformes; family Acanthizidae; genus Mohoua; species Mohoua ochrocephala. The sequence goes on along the minus strand of VZTA01012738.1, from coordinate 78,603 downwards.
TTTCAAAGTATTCGTGAGTTGAATTCTTTCGGCTCGAGCTGGTGGCTTTCTCACGACAGCAGAATCTCTAGCTCTGCAACAATAGCAGCCCTTTTCAAGAAAGAGCTCTGCCTTTCATCATCTTTATCCTTGAGAGAGCGGCCACAGAGAAAAACTAGAGGTTTCTGCTCACGAACTGGAGAAGGTTTTAAGCAATTTGGAGAAGAGTGCAGAGAAAGGTCAGAATAATTTCTTTCTCTCCACTACCCCTCAGAGTTCAGCTTTTTCTCTTCTCTCTTCCCGTTCTTTCTCATGGATACCAGGTCTGGGAAGGGGGCTGTCTTGTGAGCAGATGGACAGAAAAAAGTTCCTTCAGACAGCTTTTACTCTCAGCTCAGCAAAAATGTACAAGATTGCGTTGTTAGGAATCTGTAGACTGAAAAAATATTGTTATTAAAATGAAACGTTATTAAAAGATGTAATGAAAGGAAGTGCAAGTGGTAGTCATAAGGTTAAAGTTAAATTTATGGACATTTGAACGTATCACCTCTGCACATATAAGCGTAATTGCATGTTGCAATGTAGCATTAACGTCATTCAAAATTCAGCAATAAATTTCATTACACAATGTAATTTTTAACATTTTTCCAATAAGTGTGGTCTCGAGTGTATTTGCCCTTTCTTAACCACTGGCAAGAACTCATAAATCATAGAATCATAGAATACCTGTGTTGGAAGGGACCTTAAGGATTATCTGCTTGCAATCCCCTGCCATGGGCAGGGACACCTTCCACTAGACCAGGTCTCTCAGAGCTCCATCCAGCCTGGCCTTGAACACTTCCAGGGCTTAGATCATCCATAATTTCTCTGGGCCACCTGTTCCAGTGCCTCACCACCTAAAGAACTTCTTCCCAATAGCTAATCTAAACTTGCTCTCTTTCAGTTTCAAACCACTCGTCCTGTCACTACATGCCCTTGTGGAAAGTCCCTCTCCATCTCTCTTGTAGGCTCCCTTCAGGTACTGGAAGGCTGCTATTAGGTCACCTTTATGCCTTCTTTTTTCCAAGCTGAGCAAACCAAATTCTCTCAGACTTTCCTCACAGGAGATATGCTCCATCCCTCTGGTCAGCTTGGGGCCTTCCTCTGGACTCGCTCCAACAGGTCCATGTCTTTTCTATGCCGGGGACCCCAGAGCTGGGTGCAGCACTGCAGGAGGGGTCTCACCAGAGCAGAGCAGAGGGGCAGAATCCCCTCCCTTGTCCTGCTGCCCACACTGCTTTGGATGCAGCCCAGGACACGATTGGCCTTCTGAGCTACAAGTGCACATTGCTGGCTCGTGTCTTTCAGGAAGCTTTCAGGAAGTGGAAACAAGGACAGGTGGCCCGGGAGGAATACAGGGAAATTATGTGGGAAGCTAATGACAAGGTTAGGGAAGCCAAGGCCCAGTTAGAATTGAATCTGGCCAGGGATATTAAGGGTAACTAGAAGGGCTTCTGTAGCTATGTTGCAAACGAAAGACTAGGAACAATGTCCTAGGGATGATTTCCTTCTTCTCCAGAAGGAAATGGGAGACCTGGACAAAGAAAGGCTGAGGTTATTAATGACTTCTGTGCCTCAGTCTTCAATGGCAAGTGCTCCAGCCTCACCACCCATGTCCTCGATCTGTCCATCCCCCAGCCTGTGTTTATACCGGGGGTTGCCCTGACCCAGGTGCAGCACCTTGCACTTGGTCTTGTTAAACCTCATGAGATTCCCATGGGCTCAATTCTCGAGCTTGTCCAGGTCCTTCTGGATGGTGTCCCATCCTTCAGGTGTGTCAACTGCACCACTCAGAGCTTGGTGTCATCTGCAGGTTCTCTGACGGTGCATTTGATCTCTTCATCTATGTCATTAATGAAGATATTAAATAACACTTGTCCCAGTTTGGACCCCTGAGGGACATCACTTGTCACTGATGTCCAATGAGACCCGGCAAGAACTGTTGGTACAGTTGACTGTGTTTATAAATGGTGATGCATTATATCTACTATGTTATAAGCCGTGCTATTCATAGATTTCATCGAATTTTAAGTGTATAAGTTATTGGAAATTAACTTCATAAATCAAAACCAAGCTGTTTTCTCAAAGATTCTCTGAGAACTGTTGTGTGATTTTTGTTTGTTTGGGGTTTTTATTTTCATCATTCTACTGAAATGCCAGTGTTTCAAGGAAATGATAAAAGAATTGAAACCTATCCTGAACTAAGACTAGAATTCAGCAATAGAGTGCTGTAGGAATAATCTTTTCTGGGGTCTTCTAAATAACAAGTATTCAGTGCTAACCTGCAAATCTAATTAATCATCACAACTACAACTGAAAAGCAGTCTTTTTTCAGAAGTTCTGTATGGTTTTTAATAAATTTGAAATTTTTTAATTACATTTTTATATTGAACAATGACTGTAGGTGCTATGCTGTCATTTTTAGCAGCAACCTTAGCTCGTTAAGAGTTCTCTCCCTGAGGAGTTAAATGGATGAAATTTTAAAGATTACTTTCACCACTGTTACCAAGCTACATGACTCCTTTGCACATGCTGACTGGAACTGTGAGTGCCAGTATTTCCCCTCTTGCCGTTGCCGAGCAGGTGTTCAGCACAGTTAGAGATTATTGTTTGAAAGATATAACCCAATGCCTTAAAGTCAAGGTATGATTGGGATTTTTTTTTTTTAAGTTCACTCACAGTTCTGCAAGCGCTTTTGCAGGGGCAGAAAATGGAATTTTCTGTCTTTGTGGATGCATCATTCCTTACCTCTCATTAATCTCTGGCAAGTAAGGCAGTGTTTAGTTTGAAAAGTGCATTATTGAACCTTGCTCTTTTTTCGTGAAGGAATGTGTGTGATTTCTTAACTAGTCATTAGTACTGATCAAAGTGTCTGAGAAAAGCTTAACCATTGTGCCCTAACTCTAATAAATCCTATGACAACTTTTACTATTTGTCTTGTAAATTTTATCATCTTTTTCACAGGAACTGACATTTATTTGGTATTTATTCAGCATGTAGAATAGTGAATCACAATTTACATGATCTTGTGAATGGCACTAAATCCAAGTGAGTAGGAGCAATAATTCTAATATATTATCTACGTTGAGCCAGAAGAAAAAAAAACTGCTTCAGTTTGAGACACTTGACCTTTTATCTATAGCATAAGTCAGACCCCAGTAGGTTCAGTCACTCCATTCTTGGACAAGAACCTGCCAGCTAGATTGTTCTTATTTTTGCAGGTGAACATGTTTGTGTAGGTTGTTCTGAATGTTTTCTTAACCCTGTGATCTCATAGGATCAAAAAGTAAATAGTGAAACCCAAATCTTTTTTGCTCTCCTAACAAAAAATTTCCTTTTTATTCCTGAAAAGGAGAAGCCAAGTACTCACGAGTTTTTCCAAAATACTTCAATCTTTCTATAAACATCCCTTCAGTATTCTCAGCATTTTGCTTATAAAGTTCCCATTGGCTTATTTTGGACAGTTTGAGATCTAAAAAGAGTGAGCCTGATGTCATGAACCCTTAGACATAGGTCATGAATCACGATATAAAATTTTTCCTACACGTTTTACCTCTGATTCAGCTGCAGAGGGCAGTTCAACACTATTAAAAAATAGTTAGCAGTTAAACCACTTATAATTTAAGAGCAAAGAGAAATCATATAGAGAATAAAATGCTTTTCAGAAGGAAAGATGTGAGAAGCTTTGTTTTTGTAGGTGATTTCATACTGTTTCCTAAGGACCCATTTTGTATTCTGAGGTGATTACAGACAAGCAGCAAGATTGAAGATGATCACTGTGAGACTTAAATGCCACCAAAGCTCATTATTGTCTTTTCTTTTTTTTTTTTTTAAGGAGCAGACCCAAATGCCTTCCAATGGTTCAGGAACATATCTGAAATACTTATACACCAACACATGCAGCATGAGAAACGGAATGAACTGGAAGATTTGGTCAGTTCCCAGAACTATGACATCATCAGTACTGATGAGACTTGGTGGAATGCATGCCACGATGGAGTGCTGGGATGGAGGGCTGCAGGCTGGGCAGATGAGGTGGGGGAGTGATGCTGTGTGCTGGGGAGACGTTTGGTTGTACAGCCTTGGCAGTTAGCGATGGTGTGGGTGGGTGACCTGCTTATATGCATGCTAAAGGTGTTATGAAACAGTCCGAGCAAATTCTTACCTTTTTTAGTCCAGAACCTTGAAACAGAAGTGACAGGGTTGGAGACACACTGGGTGCTTGCCATGGGAGGAGAATATATTCTGTCCTGATCCATGGTTTCAAACTCCACTGCAGTGCATATCAGCACCTACACTGGCAGTGTAACCAGGACCAGTGCAGAATCATCATCTGTTTCTGAGCTTGAAAAATGTTTCAGTAGTAAAATAAAGGGTTGCTGAGAGTGAGTGCATCCCGAGCTGGCTTTCCTGTTGTTCCCTTTAAGACTCTGCATGGTGCTCAGCTGACACCACCGTGTTCTTTACAAGCCTTTTCTGAACCAGAGTCTGAAAAGAAATCTGTCTCTTGCAAATATAAGGTGTTTCAGGAAGAAGCATAAGTTCACATTAAAAAAATTAAATTATTTGCTAAAGCTAAATTCGTTGTGGAATAAATTCAGCAACTGAGGATTCTGTTGTAATGCTTGTATGGAATTGGCAGTTGGCATCAGTAGACATGACCATACCTTTAAACTATATCTTCTTGAGAGAAAAAACATAGTTATTTAAACAGATTGCCTGAAACTGAATTGATTCAAAATGTTGTGTATGTTATACCCCTGTGGTCCTTGTGGAACGAAAATGAGAAGCTTCTTAAAAATGTCACGCTCTTTGGAGCCTCAGCACATACCTAAATTATGGGTCTAATCTAAAGCTATTTAAGATTAATGTAAGTAGCTTTTTTCCTTTGAAGGCTATGAATTGGCATCTTAATCTCCTTGGTGTAATTTGAAATAACTCTTTCTGTTGGAAATATCAAAACTGAGTTGGAAGCTTTCAGGCAGTGACCATCCCATAGCTAGGGTCATACCAAAATTTATAAAGTGAAGAAACTCTGCTTTAAATACAATTTAAAATAAAATTTTTATTGTTATGGGTAGAAGAGCATTAATATGCCTTCAACATGACATCTGAGATTCTAAGCTAGCTGGTTTAAATGAACTGAAAACATAACAGACACCCTTAGTATTTCTAGTAATCAAAGAGTTTATTATAGCAAGCTAAGTGTATTGTTGATAAACTTTAATTTAATATTTGTATTCATCCTAAGTAGAAGAAGTCCATTATTTCTTGAATTGTACCAATAGAAGAAAATCATAATACTCTCATGAAATGAGAGAGAGATGGGAATAATTTATGTATAGAAAGTAAGAAAAGCAATTTCTTGGGACCACAGGTCACTTAATTTGGAATTTTGTCACTTAATATTAAAAAAAGGAAGATATTTAGAGTGACAAGGTACTATTTCTTGTGTGAGAGATAACATAAATCATTGACTACCTGTCTTAAAAAAAAGCTAGTTAAGATTTCATGTTGCACAATTAAATCAAGGTGCTTTGAAACATGAAAGGCCTGTTCTTAGATTCTGCTGTGATTTATAGCATCACACAGAGCAGAACAATTTTTCAAAGAATTTCCATATGGACTTACAATGCCTATAAGCTTTGACACAGCCATAATATCTAGTTTCGATGCAAAAATCTCAAGTAATGAAGAATTAGCTACCCCAACACTTGCTTTTGTGTCAAATTACCTTAATTTTAACGTGTGCTTTGTCCTTGCAATCCAAGTAATTTTTGATGGGATGTTTTGGTTAGCACATTTTGTCAAAAAGCAGGTTTGTGTTAAAAAAAAATATGATGTGAAAATAATAATAATATAGGTTTCTGTGAGACACGAACCCAAGCTTTCATGCCAAAGTATGGTGAGGAAAATGTAAAATTCTCTGATGCAGAAAGATTAGCTCTGCGGCAGATGTTCTCCTTGGCTGGAGCTTCCACTTTCTCCATCCTCTGATTGCCCTGCCCTGCCTTGGGGACCTGCTGAAGTATCCCACGACTTCTGATTCAGGATTTCCACATGAGAAATCTATTGGACGTGGGAGAATTTGTTATTCCATATGTTGTCCTTGTACGCTGTTCAGACATGGCAACAATGACCCCCAAACTTGAGAACTGAGAAATGTCATCCGGCGCCCTCCTCAGCTGTGGCTGTTAAAGCACAGTGTTCTGGTCTCATTCTGCATTTCCTGAGCAGAATTGTACTTTTTCCTTTCTCAATAAAATCTGTCAAGGAAGTTTCATGGTCTATATTTAACCTAGCTGCTTAACAGAGCTTGCTTACCCAAATAAATCCACTTAAAAGTTTCCATCTTTCATGCTTGCAGAAAATGGTCACTTCAGGCAGTGCTCAGGTCAAGGGATGTGGTCTGAAATAAAGAGCAAAAAGGGAAATTGCTTTTTCCTGTTAGAGGTTTTGTCACTAGGGGTAGTATTTAACAGTTCTAGCACCCCTAGTTCTCAGATATGAGACTAAAGCTGGAATCAGGTAAGAATAAACAGTTCATCCATACTAAATCTTTCCCCTTATTCTGCCCTTACTGCATCCGTGAACGGTTGCTAAGGCTTGGGAAGAACAAAGGTGCTGCTCAAGAACAAAAGCTTCTTTTTTGTTGACTGTTTCTTGGCATCAAGGAAAGCCATATGTTAAGATCACAAAGGAAGAAACTCAGTGATAAAAAGGGATTGGATATCTTTATATAATATGACTTAGTTTTGCTGCACAATTGAGCTGTCATCTTAGAGATTTTTTTTCTTTCGAGCTACTGTTAAAATATCAGGATGGGAAAATTGTAATATTGTAGAGTGGCAACACCTGATAGCTTCTACTACTGAACGCTTCTACTTTTAAACTGCTCCATGACCTATTTTATTAGAATTTTCCTCATAGAAAGTCTTGGGAGACTCTATGTACTATACATTTCCGGTACCATAAATGTCTGTTTATTTGACTCTTGGATGAAGACTGAAATGAGTGTTTATCATTTCAGCCAACTGTGGATGTGCATTTCAGTTTTGGAGAATGTATTTAACAGAGGAGACAAGTACTCCTGTCCAGTGCTCTGTCACGAGGGTGTGGCATGCACTGCGTATCAATCCTTGAAGCCGTTTTGTTATTGTGTAGATAATCTATGTTTCAAGAGCCTGGAGAATAAATCAGGTGTTTCAGAGAGTTCAGTAGCTCTAAACATCTGAAGTACATCATGCACGCTAAACATTTTTCCTACTATATTTCTTGGAGTTAGTAAATTAGCCAAAACCTTTGTAGACATGCAGATTTTCTGCTCTGCAACACAGCTTAAGCAACATAACAAAGTTTTATGATCATAGTAAGATGAATCTAGTGATTAGCCCATTTAAACAGAAAGGGTTTAAATGAATGGAATAGATTGTTATTTTGTTCATTTTTTTAAAATATAAATTGGGTTACAGATAAGAATTAAAAAAAAAAACATAAAAAACCCAACAAAACCAAGAAACACCCCACCCCCCCAAATAATAAAGTAATAAATTAGACAATTTAGTTGCAATATAAGTGAAATAGTCTAACAAATTTAGACATCTTTTAGGAAACTTGTAAGGCTTTCACTTTTCCTTAATATGTCTCTATTCTGTTTGTGTGAATACTGATAAATCATAGAATGGCCTGTGTTGGAAGGGATCTTAAAGATGGTCTTGTTCCACCCCCCCTGCTGTAGGCAGAGACACCTTCTACTAGACCAGGTTGCTCAGAGCCCCATCCAACCTGGCCTAAAACCCTTCCAGGGCTTGGAGCATTCACAACTTCTCTGGGCAGCATTTTCCAGTGCCTCACCACCCTCACAGTGTACGTGCAGAGTATTTTTTTCTTGTCTTCTTACAGTAAGTTTTCCAGTTGGAGAGCTGATGTAGTATAGGTTTAGCAGCATTAACGTTCAAGGAGTTTCCTATTTTAGTGATGGTGACTGTAGATGTAATCAAGGTCCAAGCTGAAAAATATCACCATCAAGATTCCTGCATGGACTGTAATTTTTCAGAGATAATGTATTTTTGATTTGCTTGCAGAGTTTTTCTTAATGTCCCTTTTTGAATTCTATAGCTGTAGAATAATCTTGTCAATAAGTTTGACAATAAGGATAAATAACACATTAACATCTTAACAGTATGTGTTAAAACAAAAACAAACCACCTTCCAAACTGTGATAGTAAGTGCAGTGCTGTCTGAATATTATTTTAGATACTTTTGAGAAAAAAATCCTCCTGTTTTGAGGATATAAGGACATTAGGCAAAACCTTGAGGAGATCAGGCCAAGTGCTATGCATTGTTTTTACATCAGTCGTCTCCACAGGTTGCTAGTTCCGAGGAGTGGGATCATTAGGGACAGCACGTTTGTAGCCTGGGTTTCTCTCTCCATGAGGCAGTTTGGATAAAGCCTTTGAGCTACCTGTAGCAAGTGGTAAGAAGATCCAGGAGGGGAAAATGAGCCCCTGAATTTCATTATGTGAATGGTATCGATGAGAACTTGTCGCATCAGAAAGTGCTGGGAAAAAGGAGGATTTCAGGCTGAGTAAATGCCTGCTGGTGAACCACCTTAGTATCCTGGGGGTTGTTTTGGTCTGGGCTCACTTATCAGAGTCAGTATGAAAAAGTGTTATTGTTGAATATGCTGCAAAATAAAATCTGGGCCCAAATAATTTGAAGCTGGAGAAACAATTCTGCTTCCCAGTGGTGATATACAGTTTAAGAAAATATCTACCATGCCAGGTTTAGGTAAGGACAGAATTAATATAACTATATCACTAAAATGTCACATTTTCACGAAAAATATTCATAGGATCACTGGGTATTTTTGTTTTAATATCTACCATATTTCAATTTATAGAGAAGACTATTGTGTACCAGGATGGCAGGAGCTGAAGGAAGATTTGGGCACGTTAACCATGCCCACACTTGTCAGTTTCCATGCATAAATTCTTGTATAGCTGTTGTATGGATGTTTAAACATAGAAAACTCATTATCAGAGGGAGAACAGATGTATGTTAAACCCATGTACTTCCAGAAGTAGTAAAGTATGAGCCAGGATTCAAATCCTGAATATAAAAAGAAAATAAAAACCAAAAAACCTAGGCTGAGAGCAGTGAATGCAGTTTTAAAATTACCCTTAACAAGAATCTGCTACTCAAACATCTTGATTTAGCTAAAATTTTACAAACTTCCATTTTTCTGTGAATCACCATGGGCCGTTCCATTAGCTCACATGGCCTATTGAAGCCTGAGCAGGATGCAGCACTGAAGAAACACCATCCCTCTTTCTGTGACTTCCGAGAGATCCTTTCAAGACTAATAGTAAGTGTCAGTAATTGTTTCTTACCCTATTTCACTACTGATATTCATTTCTTCTGTTTAAGGTACTAATTTTACCTCATGAGAGTGCAGAGATGAAGGGCAGAATCATGCCCCATATGAGCACAATTTTTTGAGTGGGGTAATGATGGTGGTTGTTACAGAAAAGCGTGTCCTGGCTCATGCCGCATAAAACGTATTTGGACTCTTCATTCTTGGACCAGGGATTGCCTGCAGGAGTGCAACCTGCAAGAGGAAAGAAACAACAAAATAATATTAGTTATAATTTTATAATTAGTTATTATATATTATTTATTACATAATAAATTCTATATAAGAATATAAAATAACACTATAATAGAGTAATTATATAATTAAATTACATTAACACACAGTGATGCATCTGACCAGTTATCCATTAAAGCCCAATTCATCTGCAGCATTCAAACACAAAATTCATGTCAGCAGATAAAAACTTGTGCTGTATTATATTTTTGAATATGATATAAAATTATGATGGCAGAGATGCTGCAGTAAAAAAAAATCCAATGAAACAGTCCAAGTTTATAAATGTTTAGTTTAAAAAAAAAAAAGAAGAGATCTTAAAATTGCAGAACTGGTACTAACCCAGCAAATGGGAGTCCTGTGTGCTTAGGAGGAAAGAGAGATAGGAAACACCCAATATAAATAAAAGTAATTTACATTTAAACTTTATGTACTTAGAGGAAGCTGTTTGGGGACTGGAGCATATGCTTTTTCTTGATAATCAGAAAATGTAGTCAGCTAATTAACTTTTGTCCTCATGCTATGTTGAAAAAAGTAGAAAACAAAATTTTTGTGAGCTCTAGAGTCTTAAGTAATTAAAAACCGTGTTAGACCTCTCCAGTACCCCTTAAAAATAAAGACATAATATTGAATTCAGGAACTTCAGAACTGAATCTATTAGAGAGCAGCAGCAATGCATTTTAGAGGCTTTCCTGTCAATAAAGATAATTATTAGGTTTTTTTTAATGGCCTCTTTCCTAGTAAACTTACTCTAGATGCTGCTGGATATCTACTTAGCTGGTTTCCCATATTTCTAATAAGAAAAATGCATGCCACACCATGCTCTTCCTAATGTTTGATGCATACAACACTGTGGAGATTTGACACATCATCATCCATAGCAATGAACTTTCTAATTTCAGCTCTTTTACACAGGTCTGTTCAGACGGCAGTCTGTCACCAAATTCTCTTTTTTAGTGTCCCTTTTGATTAATTTTACAGTTATGAATATTGCCCTGTGAGATGTTTACTAGAGAGTCATTTATATTTTTTACAAATTCAAATAGCTTCAGTGGGCTTTATAGGGTTGCATAAAAGATAAAGATTTTCAATTTATTGCTTGAGTTTGTCAGATTGTTGCTATGGGGTCTTTTTGTTTTTCTTCAGTTTAGTGCTAAATTACTTACCTTGCTACTGGTTGATTTTTTTGGTTTTCATCTTCATTAATCAGCTATTTGAACTCAATTCCTAGGGTATTTTTTAAGAAGCCTTAACTACTATGCCTAAGGTCTACTTACTAGTCTCATGCCCTACAGGTTTATGGACCATTGATCAATCTCCTGGTACCTTTAAATAACAACCTGTGAACCAACATCTGTTTTTCACTGCTCCCCTGGGAACTGAAAGCTGTGAGGATATGCATTTGGGATTGGTTGTTGCTCATTACTGCTTATTAAGAGGTGCTAAGAATCAAATTTCTCCAGGACTTGAGAGAATAATGTTATAGCTTTGTTTTCTTTCAGGCTCTGATGAAACAGTGGCCGTATCTAAGCTTGAGAAGGATGTTAAAGTAACATCCAACCTTTAAAAAATTAAAGCTGTGGGTAGTAGTACTCCATGGATTCATTCCAAAATTAGTATCCCAGGTTTGTTATTATTTGGTGTTGCAAAGTTTGGGAAAAATAGAAATGCAGCAACTGCTGTATTTAATAGAGGCAGTTTACTGTGCCTCGATGCGATAGCCGCCTGTCTTCTGCTGTGGCCATCAGAGAAATGGAAAGATAACAACAGTTTTGGTTTTTTCCTTCATACTCTAAAAATGAAGTCTGTTGTGGCAAACTCAAATTTTTCTTTTTCAGTGGGTGAAAAGTGGTGATTTTAATCTTTATGTCTATTGTAGTGCTGATATATTGAAAAAGTAACAAAATCACTTAGTTTCACTGAATTTTATGTATGCAAATCTTCCAACATAATCTGTTCCTGTGAGATTTTGCTCAAAGTAAGTGTCTCTAGAATCTTTTTACTCTGCAACTTTGATCACTACTTGAAATTAGAAATGTACCTTCTTTTTGGAAGAAAAAATTCCTTAAAATTGATGTTTTGGTTTAAGCCTAGCAAACTCAGTTTCAGATGTGCTGTCCAAATAATTTTCTTTATTATGTTTTTCTATAGAGTAGATTCCCATAGTTTTAAAAATCTTTAAGCCACCTTATTGAGGGTGTGAAATAATAGCTTTCTTCTACTGGCATAGTTTTTGTCACAGAACAGAAGTTGAGACTTTTGTATATTCTTACTTTTTCAATATTTCTTTGCAAATAGCATTTTTTGCTGGAACAAGCTCCCCAGGGAAATGGTCACAGCACCAAGCCTGTCTGAGTTCAAGAAGTATTTGGACAATGATCTCAGGCATATGGTGTGACTTTTGGGGTATCCTTTGCAGGATCAGGAGTTGGACTCAATGATCCATGTAGGTCCCTTCCATCTCAGGATACTTTATGATTCTCTGCAGTCTTTGTTGTCCTTTTCCTCATCTGCAGAGGAAATTCGTTGCATCTGTGTAGGATATTGGTTACACATTTGTAGATGAGTTATTGATACATCCTAGGAATTTTTAGAACAATTAGCTTTATACTTCACTGAATTACGCTTTTTGCCACCTTGCTATCAGTAAAGTGTTAAAATTTTGATGCTAAGTATCTGCAGCACTAGGGGTACTAACACCTAATTCTATCACCACCATCAGTGCGCTTTTCCACTTCAAGAAATTTAGAAAATGAGTGTGCTTGCAGAGCTGTAAAATACTCAGATCTGCTCAATTTCACTTTGCTTTGACCCTAGAAGGCAGATTTTCTGCCAGAGCTCCCAGACTGCAAAGTTAAATTCCAATTAGAAAATATGCTTATATAGTAAGGCAATTATCTTGAGTATTTCAAAGTTTCAATTTCTGGTGCACGGGAGGGTATTTCTTGGTCTATTCTTGTATTGATTTTTCTCAATATTCAGGTATATTAATATTTAACAGGTAGTGCTCCTTTGGCACTTCAAAAGGAAGTGTGAACTGTCAGAAATGTCTGTATTGTACGGCCAGTAAATAGAGCTCAGTTCTTTTCTGAATGATATGAACTCATAAGTAACAGTTCTGCTTTAGACACACCAAGTCTGTGGTGGTGTGCTGTGGACATCGTAGGAAAAACCTAAGCACAGAAACTGTCACATGCTCCAGCAGTCCTATCTTAGGTGACTCCTTGTAGTGCTGATGATTTTTTTCCCAGTTGCTACCTATTTTTAGAGACTCGGTTTTAAGAACATATTCCATAAGTAGTTTATTAATGGTGTAGTGCAAAGCTGGAATGTGGTGCAGCAGTAGATGTTTACTTGACTGCAACATAAAAGGATAATTTAAATTATGATCAGTATAAGTGAGGCCACGTATTTTATACCAAGAATGATACCCCAAATAACTGCCCACATTTTACAACGTGATGAAGAAAGGTATTTCTTCACTATTAAGAAAACTGGAAGATCTTTAGGAAGCTTTACTCTCTGTACACGTGTCTTAAGGATGTGAAAGATAATCAGGCTTAATTAAGGCTTTACCTTAACTCCAGTTGTGTTGGACTTTGAAAGTGTAAGAAATTTCAGAAATTATCAGACTTTGTGGACACAGTCTTCATGTTCAACTTAAGTAAAGATCTTTGTTTCGCCTTAAGTTGGGTGCCAACCTTCTGCTTTAGAATAAGACAGATCAGACAGAATAACTCTTCCCTAATTCTCCAGTACCACCTTTCCATTCTCAACATCCTCATCTTTTAAGTTTGCCAACTTGCTTCCAGTCGTGTCCAAGTAAAACAAAAGGAATATGGTGACTGACACAAGATCCTGGAGGTGGCTGGGAGACTTTCTGGGTGATGGGAGGGCACAAGCAGCTGGGCTGTCCTGGGAGGAGGAGGAGTAATTCACCTAAAGGTAGGCCAAGAAGTGCTCTCAGGGGGTCCCACGTTGTTTCAGGAGCTGGACCTATTAATAAATAGTCATGGTACTCAATACTAAGCCGTGTGCAAGGTCTAACACGTAGATCCTGAGGCCAGTAAGTAGCTAGAGCACCTCTTCGGAGATGTGTCCCAAGTAATTAGGAGTGGAGGGAAGCTATTCACCCACCATTCAAGCTTAATTAACAGTATGTATGGAAATGGGACTTGCTGCTTTCCATAATGCAGAACTAAAAATTGTTGGAGATCCTGCTCTAAAAGAAAAAAAAAAGACTAAAATAAGGAGGTCAAGTCTCTACTGATCTGAATTAGAACTCGTTGGAATTAGATCTTAAAATAAAAACACCAAAAGAAGGAGGTCAGGTCTCTACTGTTCTTATTTAAAAAAAGAAAAGTAGAAAAATATTGCTGGCCAAACAAAGTTATTAATAGAAATAGGAAGAGAAGAAGGCTTTAAGCCCCATTTCTCAGTGGTATTTAAACCACTTATTTTAGTTCTCACTAAAATTCTGTGAGTGTTATGCACCAATGTAAAACACCAAAGAGGATATGGACAATATTCTTCAAATCAATTAGTATTTTTATGTTCCTTCTTCCTAAGACTTTCTTCAGAATGTAAATGTTCTTAAATTTATCCTCAGTCTGTAGCACCCAGAAGACTAATATTTTCTCATGCTTTTATATGCCTCTGGACAAAAAACCACCCCAAAATTATTCCCAAACTTCTTTTTTTCAGCTAGAAAAGTGTAACACGTTGCAGATTATTTTTCAACTACACAACAATATTCACACAAATTCAATCTTTTTATAGGAGGATGATAGCAACCAGTACCTGTAAATGATTTCCTTTTATCTGTTTTTCCACTCCCTTCATAATGTGACTTATTTTAAAAAATACTTGATTTTTTTGAGAGAGGAAAAGAATGAATTGCACTAATGCTTTTTCTCAAAACACAATGAAAATACATTCACATTTGTGCCCTGGAAATAAGGGATGCCAAAACCCTTTCACAGCAGATTTAAGGTATGATTTTGTCTTGAACCTCCATTCTCTGAGGAGTATTCTGGAATCAGAAAAATAATAATGTAACAGATTGTGAGAGCCTGTAATCAACAGGTCAGAAAGCCACCTGTAATAACAAGATTTAGAGTTAGCATAACATAAGCATTGTTTTGTCAGATAAACAGAGAACTTTCTGAGAGGAAAGTCCAGCTTGATCTTCTTTATTATTACTGATCTTTCATTAACACATAGGAAAACTTCTTACCATTTTAAAAGCTGAAAGAAACAGCAAATGATTTTTTGTTATACTTGAATGGACTGCCTATAATAACCAAATTACCTATAACAAATTTCACTAATTCCACCTTACTATTCATTTGAACAGCAAAAGATGATGTGTGGTACAGACTTGGGTAATTGTTGACAGTGCTTTTCTTGATTTTTCACTGTATTCTTCTGTTTCTATATATTTCACACTTGATTGGAGCAAAGGGTGAGATTATAGATCATTAAAAAGTTGCTCTGGATTATCACCTTCCAATAGCAACTTGCTGGAGTTGAACAGGGGAAGTAAGAGGATCTATGAGGTGGCTTTTATTTATTTGCTTCATAAAACATAATCTGTATTTTGATGAACCAGTCAGTTCGTAGCAGGATCAGCAATGAATGTAAGAGTTCTTGGTACAAATGAAGCTGAAATTACAGGCCACAGAATTTCCATCCATGCAAATAAATGACATCAATATGTGTAATGTTTAATCACACATGACATTAAATTGCACTAGATAAAAATTTGAAGATATCACAAGATCTCTCCTATATTCACTACTGTTCCCACAAATGGATAGTTTCTCTGCCCACACAAAATCTTCCATTGCATTTTCTGGCCAGTAGAAGAGCAGGGAAGGGAAGGTTAGTGAAAGAAACTTCAAGCTGATTGCAGTTCCTATAGGATATTGAGAAGGGCATTGAGGAAGTTCTTTTGAATTCTCAGCAATGTCCTGAATCTGTTAATTCCTTTCTCTCACTCTATCGCATACATTCATATTCACTATTCACACCCAGAATTCACTGTCTGATATGACTGAATTTTTAATTAACCTCTTGCCCTTTTTCCATTGCTGTCTGTCTTTAGGGAAGACTCCTTGAAGCTTCTTCTAGTTAGGGTAGAAGACCGGACGTGCCCATGTCCAAGCAACAGAGACAAAGCAAAAGTACTTATCAAACATATTGGTTAATTCAGCTTGATTTTGTGTTTATGTGGGAGAAATGAATGTCTGGCCTTAAATTCTATGAATACATTTCTATGTAGAGTTGAGTTATAGTACACATTTAATGATAAAATAAATGTTTGGTCTATTTTATTCTCCACAACAAAACAGTTATGGTAGTTACAATTCTTAAAAAGGCATCAGTTTGTTGTACTGTGTTTATTCTCTGTGCCTGACAGAAATTAATGACAATGAAGTCATCAAGCCCACATAAAATCCCTCAGGCACTGTCTTTGTCATTTGTTATTATTTCTTCTAATGCTTTGCAATGAGTGATGAAACGGTTTGAAACAACACAAAAGAGGGCTCTGAATTATCTAAAACTGTCTAATGCAGTTGGGGCTTAGTATTTAAAATTACCTCTCAAATCACTGGAGGCATTAAATGGGGTGCAAATGCATTTCATGTGCCTACAATTCTCAAAGAAACTGTTAGAAGTAAAGCTGAGATGGTTTGGTAACTGCTTGGGAATCTGAAGGATTAAGGAGAAGATAATTTCTTGCATTATTTATCATGTATAAAATTGTGGAGAAAATCTTACTCTGCGAGGAGGAATTGCATAGAGCATTTTTAAATAGCAGTAAGGAAGTGGTTTTGGAATGAAATGTTGATGCTCCTCAGGAGATTCTTTTTTAATGGAGAGAGTATGTTTTTATGAATCTATTTTCTTTTTGTTCTAAATTGATTTAATTACATCGAGATTTTGTGTTCTATTCCACTGAGCGAATTTCTCAAGGGCTTTAATTGCTGAGTAGAATTACTACAATGTGGCACAAAGAAATGGGCATGTTAAATTTTCAGACTGTTGATTTGCAAGTAAGATTATGAAAGGGATTCATGTTTTTAGCACCATGCTTTTTAAATTCTGGGTCCTCTCACTGTACTTTTCAAGTGCATGTTCTCAATTCTTTTTTACTTGACTATAGTCTGCCCTCAAGCAAAAGCAACTGAACCAGAAAACCTCTCAATTATTCTGCCAGTTGCACCCCAGTTTCTTCTGTAGATTAGCCAAAGTGTCTGCAGCGTGGGTCACAGTTGATACAGGACTGTTGTGTCCTGCTGCTTCTCGGCAGGGAGTCACATTTCTGTTTAAAGCTGTAGAAACCGCTCAGACTGCCATTCTGCTGCATCCTAAAATCAAAGAGGAATGCAGGTGCTGTGTGTGCAGGTGGGAGGTGTGCACACAATAAAAGAAAAACAATAGTAAAAAAAACGAGGCTAAACTTCTGAGGGTGCTTTCTGGTACACAGCCCTCATAAACAGGTGATGTTTGCTCAAGTATAGTATTTAGTTTTAGATAATAAAAATAAAGATGAATCGGTTTTGTATATTTATTTTGCTAACCCTCTCTGAATATTATTACTGATACAGAATTCATACATCGTAACTAAATGGGCTGCAACAAAAAGGAGAAATCAAAAATTTGCTTGCACTTTCTTGCCAAATCTCTCCTTCGTCCTGAAGATTAAAAAGAAAAAAGGGAAAATCTTATGATTTTTATTTTGGCATTCCGCTTCCTGTACCTTCCCACATTTTGTTGTTTCTGGAACGTAATACACTGTATGTGCATTAAGAAATTATTCAGGTTGACTCATATCTTCATTTGTTATTGAATTTTTTTTTGTCCAGTTCTATCTAATATTTTTGCTGGGAAATACATAGCTTTAGTGGGTTTAGTATTATCTAATTATTTTTAATCCGAATTTTTAGACTATTGATATTGATCTCCTAATTCCCAAGCAGTAATTTCTGTTGATGGGAGAATCCATTGAATCCTTGGTTCTGATTTCAGCAGCAGTTGTAAAAATGGTGTCACAACATAGACTTAAAGCAAGGAAGTCGAAGGATGGAAGTTTAAGGTGTGATATGATATTATAAAAATTGCAATAGCACATTTCATATGTGTCACAGCATGGTGTTCCTTTCCCTTTTTCTGTGCTATCACCTCTAAAAAAGTGACATTTGGTACTGAGCATCACAGCTTAGGAAATAGCATAGTTCACAGGGGATTTTTGTATTTTTTTGTCTTTCTTCTCTTAATTTTTATTGCAGTTATTTACTTTTGCTGGTCTATAAAACTTGCACATGTTCAAGTAACAGAGGCAGAACAAAAATATGTATTTGTATTGTGACAAACTCTGGGTCCAAAGAGACCTCCGTTACCCAAAGAACTGATAAGAGATTGGATCTTTTCAAATGGCAAAGCAGTCTGTTGAGAAAATTGTGTGATAATATTTACACTGACGACTTGCTTCCTGAAGAGCCACGAGACTGCAAAATCCCTCATGTACTCAGGTGTCATGTATTTCCTAGCTTAACAACATGATTTCCTGGATTTAAAAGTAACTGCTGACAGATATGTGGAGAAATTTGCTTTGGCAAGGCAAAGCAGTCACCAATTTATTTACTAGTGGAGCGAAGGAATGTAAATTTATGTTATGGCAAGAAGAAGAACCCTCTAGTTAAAAAATTATGTGAAACTACTTGTTTTGTAACTGAGGAAAGAAATTGTTTTGCAATGTATATAGCACAACTACTTTGAATTCTCCTGCATTATTTTCAAACATCTCAGAAAATATTACAAAAGAAGGTTGGGTCGTTTCTAAAATGAGATGTTATCTTACAGCTAGCATGAC
Organism: Mohoua ochrocephala; assembly: GCA_013398855.1. Lineage (NCBI taxonomy): Eukaryota > Metazoa > Chordata > Aves > Passeriformes > Acanthizidae > Mohoua > Mohoua ochrocephala. The sequence continues at coordinate 60,058 of VZTA01012738.1, read as the reverse complement.
ACAATGGAAATCTGTACAAAGAAGGGAATTGTAAGGAATTGATAGGAAATGTTGTCTTTTTTTTTTTTTCAAATTCTATTTTTCTGCCTGCTGTTCTGATTGATTTGCATTTGCAGGCCCCTTAAGATGGTCTGTATCCAGTAGAAGTTCATATTAAATATGATGTTTAAAAAAATTACTTAGAAGTTGCAGTTTTTATAAGCCATTAATGGAAGTGTAAACACAGATATGTGGATCCATGGAAATATGGAGAAGTCCTTGAATTCTCACTAGGGTGAAATAGCAAAGTGTGATCGTGCAAAGTGCCATACGTATATTGCTTTTGTATTTTTGTCAGATAATATTTCCAGGTCCTTGTTCTTGTCACCATCTATATAAGATCTGTACAATGTTGTCAGTTATGAATTATTTTCTTAGTGTAATTTGTCATCTAGCAGTGCTGCTCAGAAAAATTTTCCAAGGGACAAATATTTAAATGACTTTATAACTTGTTTATTTTAAATATTAAGCTTATTTACCTTACTTCTCAAGCTATTGGATTCAATGTTTGTAAGGTCTAGACAACTCTTGGAGAATTCTAACACTGCAGATTCTTCATGAAAATGTATGCTGTTAACTTTATTACTGCTTAATTAAATGATGATTTGTTAATAGAAGGAAATTATTAATGTTTTCTCAGAGGACAGAAGAAGTGCTCTAGCCACTTATTCTGAATTTAGTCACTATAGATGATGTCAGAATAAAAATCAGCACTCCTAAATGGATTTTTATTAGTTGGGCAAAACGGAATAGCTGTAATTAGACTTTTTTATTATTAATACAACATAAATATGTGAATTATAAGTTGATAAAAACGTTTGTAAACCTTGGATGTCTTATCCTGCAGCCTTACCAGAACCATATCAAAAAAGGAAGGGGGAAATGTGTTTTTTTTTAATAACATAATACTGCAACATCTTTCCCTTTACTCCTGCTTACATTTATGTAGAAGCAGCGGCCTGCTGCAGCCATCCTGACCTTGATGAGAGCTTTGTGTAGAAGCAGCGGCCTGTCCCATTTATCTCAACTTTGATAAAGGCTCTCTGTTCTCTTGGGAAAGGTGCACACCACAGGATTGACTTCAGCCATAAACACCACGTGAGAATGTTTTCCTTTACCACCAGGAGCGCTGGGAGGTGGCACGTTTGAGTGAATGGCTGATAAGGGCAGAATCCTCTGCTCTGTGGGCTCTTGGTGGCGTGGCTGTTTTGTCTTTCCTTCTGTGCCTTCCCAAAACTTTCCCTAAAACTTTCTCATAGTAGAAACATATAAAAACTGAAGTGTGTGTGNCTCAACTTTGATAAAGGCTCTCTGTTCTCTTGGGAAAGGTGCACACCACAGGATTGACTTCAGCCATAAACACCACGTGAGAATGTTTTCCTTTACCACCAGGAGCGCTGGGAGGTGGCACGTTTGAGTGAATGGCTGATAAGGGCAGAATCCTCTGCTCTGTGGGCTCTTGGTGGCGTGGCTGTTTTGTCTTTCCTTCTGTGCCTTCCCAAAACTTTCCCTAAAACTTTCTCATAGTAGAAACATATAAAAACTGAAGTGTGTGTGATAAAGATGGATCCTGCTAGAAGAAGCAGTGGTCTCTGGTTTTTTCCAAGCTGCTGCAATTTAAGCTCAGGGCGGTAACACCTCAGATCCATACAGTCCAAGGACCTTCTGGTGACATCCTAGGACTCGCAATGTTGTGTTGGTGAAACGTTGTCTTCCCTCTGGAGGAGAATTTATTTTGGGAACAAAGCAGTTTTAGTGGGCATTCTGGTTTTGAAAGTTCCATTTCCAGTGCAGAAATCTTTTTGAGTTGTATGGGATGGTTGGCCACCATGGAATGATTGTGTAGGCTCTCATGACATCCCCCTCTATGGTGCTGCCCAGTGACCTACCCACATATGCTGTCTGTGTGTCCATCCTCCATAGGGAGTCAATTGCTTTGCCAAGGAACAGACACAAACATACACCAAGCTTGCTGAGGTCTGGGATGCTGTGATGGAAGGTCTTGAAGGTGGGCCAGAAGAGCCTCTAGTCTGTTCTTTCAGTATGGTTTACAGGTGGTATTTGATGCAGCATTTCTTAAGTTCATCTTTGCTGGGCCACTGAGGAGTCTTCCCACTCAGGCTCAATCTGACCTGTACAATATGGTGGCTGGTGGCAAATATGATCATATGACAGTGTACTGTGGCACTGGCCATGGGGTACCTTCCATGGCTTAAATACTTAGCCTAGTGTTTTAGTGTGAGCATAACCTAACCCCAAAACCCCTAAGCATTGCCACGATCTCTTTACCTGACTGTGCGCATGAGCATATTTGAGAGTCAAATGTTACACCTGTTATACCTATTGCAGTTTTGGATGGGAAAAAAAATAAATTCTTGACATCAGCAAAAAGTTAATGTCTTTCATTGAGCTTGCTAAAGGATCCCTGTAAAATTCAAGAATTAGAAGAAACCATTGGAGAAGTCTAAGAATTTGCTTTAATTAAATGTAGTCTTAATTTTTAGTATGTGAAAATGAACTAGACAGTCTTTAGATACCAATGATTTTTTGTATCTTGGTTTCTCCCTTTTTATCTGCTCCCATCCAAAATATTTTTTTCTTATTTTCTTTAGGCTGTAGCTTTTTCTTTCCCAGATACTTTTTGGTGAACTGTTTTGTAAGATGTGCTGTGTTTGCGAGATGAAAATACTGGAAGCGAATTTTTTTGTTTGTTTTGGTCAAAGGCATGACTTTGATTTTTACCATCAGATTCATATTTTCTAGTTCAAAAGAGAAAGCTTATCAAAGTATCAATGGCACTGAGAAAAGGTTCCGTTCAGTTTACCTCAGCTAGAAATGCTGCTCAAAACTATCATTGCTGTGATTTAAAAAGCACTTGACATTCCCTTTACAGCTGTGCCATACCTTTAGCTGTCACAGACCCAACAAAGTCTGCAAATGCACACTGAGACTTAGTTACAACTACCTCAACGTCTTCATTTTAAGAGTGATTTTGCAATATTTTTTTTTTAATATGGGTTAATACATACAACTGCATAGAAAATAAATTTTAATATACATGCTAAAGTAATGCTTTTTTCATGATTTAGTAATGTTTACAGCAAGATAAGAGCTATTTTAAGATGAGATTCAATGTGATAAGTGGGGGGGAGAAGGGAAAAAAAGATGTTAATATGAACACCCCATGGCTAAAAAGGATAATATTACGAATAAATATTGTGAAAGATTTATGACTCAAAAATGGGAACTTTCAAATGAAAAACAAATCTAAAAAAGCTCCCAGCTCTCAATTTATGAAAGCTCTGTGGGATTGGAATTTAAAGGTAGTGAAAGCATATTAAGGATCAATGTTCCCTTCTTGCAACTTTTAAATATGCCTGTTTGAGGACTGCCTCCATCCTTCAGTTTATGCACGCAACATAAACGTTTATGATTTTTTCCCCCAGTTCATCACTGAAATGGGGAATCTAATTTTACTGGAAGATGTTCTGAGACTCCCATGCAATACTGTGAAATGGATATATTTGTTGTCACTGGGCTTCCACCATGTCCCCAAGGCAGACTTCTGACATGCACTCTGTATCCTTTATCTGCATTACAGGTTTCTGTTGCATATTCTACTCTTGCTTCATGTCTGGAATTCCTAGGAATCTTCACAGTTGATCACAGAAGACCCTTTTTGCCCAAAAATGTTGTGAGTGTTCCTGAATTGACATCAGTAATGTTAAAGGAGACTAAAACTGAAAGTTAATTTAATTCGATACAACAGCAGGCTACATAGACTGTCATATTTCTCTGTCCCTGTTGCAATATTTTACTGAAGCTGAACCACGTGCACTTGAGACACAGATTTATGTCAATTAAAAATATATTCCAAAACAGGTGTGAGAAACACCAAGGGAAGATTAAATAAATCTGCAAGCAAGAGTCTAGATGTTCCTGTTGGGTTTCTCTCTTCTTCCTCTCTCTCTCTTTCCCTCTTTTCCTCTTTCCCCCTTCTTTCTCTTTCTCTCTTTCTCTCTCTCTTTTTCTTTGTCTCCCATTCTCCCTCTCTCTCCTCTCTAGAGCTGTGCCGATTGCTTAATTTTAATATCAAGCAGAAACTCAAGGAACTGGAAATGGAAGTTGGTGGGAAATAAAGAATGAAATCTTAAATATTTCTGTACTTTTATTCCTTGGAAATAAAGCTAGCAATCAAAAGTAGCTAAAAGATTTTCAACACAGTGAAAATGTCATGGGGCTCTAAAATGAGTCTGCAGATGGAGAGGGTATTAAGACTGCAGTGGTCAACCAATTACATTTGAAACATTATTTCTTTGGGTAAATTGCCCCAAGACTTGTGTTTTAATTGTGCTGAAGTCTTTATGTTGAAATTTTTCAGCTAAGATATGAGTGATATGGCAGCATTTATGTGTAATACAGCAATAACTGGGTTCAGCTGTGTTGGTGGGCTAGATATTGAACGAGTTCAGGAGTAATAGGTGCTGTTCTGTCTTGACAAGCATTACTTGAATGATTTTTGTATCAAAGAAATTTTAAAATTTCCTTTCTAGCTTGATGTCTTCCACCCTTGTGTAAAGCTTTCATGTTTTGTGCGTTTGACTGAATGTACCTAACTGAAAACAGAAGCCTTGACATTCCCTTCACAATCACTCATAGCCATTTATTAGATTGAATTGCAAGCAGCAAAGGGTAATAATATCAATAGAAGCGCAAGGTGAATTTATTTCTTAACAACCGTCCACCTTTCTGAAAGGAAGAATTGTGTCAACAGCCACTGCTATGAGTCATGTGCTCAGCTCAACAATGTTCTCAGTTGTGCCTTGGACAGTACTTGCTTTTTAGCAGCAAATGGGGCAGTTCTTCAGCAAGAGAATGTCTCAAAATCATTCAAAAGACCTATTATCTCTGTAACAGCATGTATGGATAAGACCTGCTAATAACTGTGCCTATTCTGTTGAGTGTGTTTTCCCAATTTTCACAAGGCTAGAGAGGAAGGAAACGAATCTGTGGTTTTCACTTGAAGCTAAAATGTTCAAGGATGATTGAATAGCACCTCTCTCTGTTTAGGTACTTTTCTACCTCAATATGTAATTGAATGGGCAGGTGTGAATGCAGCATAGATAAAACAAAAAGCTTTGGTTTAAAAGAAGATCAACTTCAAAATTATATCAACTTTAAAATTACATCTTAATTTCAGCACTGGTCTAGGTGAGGAGGACATTAGCTGAGTGTGTTTCTGGAAGTCACTTTGAAGGCTCTGGTACCTCATCTGTATTCCTTTAATTATCCAAGCTAGGATGGTTAAAGTTAGCTTGGGATTGCATGTAATATAGATTTGCATCTTTGGAACATCCCCCAGATGTTAACTTTGACTTTTGGTATTCAGTTTTCAGCATCTGAGAAACAGACAGACTACATAGAAATTCTACTTTTCTCTAAGAAACAATCAAGAATTCAAAATACTCAAACCAGATGCTTTTTAAAATCTCTGTAAAACAGTGTCCTATTTGGTGATGATCTTTAAAATTTTGTCTGGAGTAAATTTTTTTTTTTTTTTTTTTTGCTTAAGGCACAGGACTGCACTAATATTTTTCAGTGCTGACACTTACACTGATGGGTATTATAAATATTTACAGGGCTACAAGAAAATACAGAGATTAAAAAAAATACTTCTACATATCGCAGCTAGGAAGGTATCTTTGAAAACTTAGGAAGAAGTGTGCATTTTTCAGCCTATGGAGCCTTTTACAGATTCCAGCCCAATAAAGGAGCAAGGTCATGCAGTCATGAACAGAAGTCAAAATAAAATTTTAGATACAAGCGTGAGAGTTTGGATACCACAGATATATTTTGAAATGTCACATCTAACAATAATATTCAATAGCTTCTTGTCTATTATAAAATTTGTTAAGTTATAGGCTAAGTCATTAGCAATAACTTAAAATATAACAGTGTTTATTACCAGTAGCCTATTAAAGAATACTGCAACTACTATGGCTCTTTCACAACTGACCACTTTAGAATCTTTTTTTGCATAGTAATGTAACCTGTATGGCTTTTCTTCCCCATATTTGTCACACAGATTCTTAACCAAAACTGAAGAAATTTTCACGGGTTCAGATTCCTCCCAGTTGGTGAAACTTTTGCAGTGCCTATTCAAACTGAGACAATTATCTCTGCTAGTAATGTATTTTCAGGCTACAGTTAAACATCTACCTAAATATCAATACTATCACGTGATTAAAAATTCAGTAGTGCAAAGATCCCTTTAAAATTCTTGTGATTAGCTCTCAATTATGCAGATGTTATAAAAGACTTAAGACAGATGATATCGTTATTTATTTCAATAGAACGCACGATTGATAATTGCAGAACTCTGTTGCTATGGTTACCATTAAATGAGACTGAAAGCAACCTGTCAAAGACCAATTTACTGCAATCCTGACTGTAGTAATTCTGCACTTAAAAACCAACACTGAATTTTGAAGTTATGCCATCTTAGAGAAAGATACGTAGTCTTTAGTCCTCTAAGAGTTTAAGAAGTTGAACAATTTTTGAGGGACTGAGTGTAAAAATATTCTTATGGCCCGAACGAAGTGAAAAGTAATACTTTGTCCTCTGCCTTCCCAATTTAACTGGTTACTGAGGTTCAGACTTCTAATTATGCTTCAAACTTGGAGTTAAATTCAGGTTCACTTTGATCCCGTTTAAGTCATACAACTATGCCTTGGCTTCAGAAGTGCTACAGACTGTCTGGGCAAGATTTCCAACTGTGTTTAAAAATGACATTTAGTAGTGCTGGCCAAAAATCTCAGTTTCTGCCTCGTTAGAACTTGATAGTCTTGCATTTTGATGTGACAAATGTAATGCTTTTGTCCCTGAATGACCTGAAGAGCAGCTAGATGTGCTATCCATGGAGTGCAACTCAGTTGAGCCCAAAGCTCACAAATATTTGATGTGTACAATGTTACAGTCTACCAGTATATTTTGTGACCAGGAGAGAATGTTGACAGGGTGAGTTAAATGCTTAAAATTAATAAGTTCTAACTCACAAGCCTCATTATGAGGTTTTGGTTTTGATTTTTTTTTTTTTTTAGGTACCGTTGGCAAGAATAAACAATATCATTGGGAACGAGTTGGTTGTATGTCGTCACAAATAGTCACGTGCCTTTCTTTTCTTTCCTTTTCCATAGCACAATTTCAAATTTTCTTCCCTCCTTTCAAATGAGGACATCAGCCTCCTGCTTTCATCCTCCTCACTTTTCAACCCCCTGACATGCACTCCTGTATCCCACTTTATATTCTTGTTCTTTTCCCCATTTACCCGGTGCCCTCCTGCATTCACCTCGCCAAGAGGTGATGTTCACTGTCTTGCTTTGCTTCTCTTTCTTCAGCAGTTGTTACCAATGGCATTTCTAGAGCAGGCACTATGGAAAGAGCAGCCTGGGGAAGGACTCAAAGAGTTATCTGACTCTCACAAGTGGTGAAAGAATTGAAAGAATCATCAGAAGTTGTTTACAGTCAGAATACTGAGAAAAAATACAGCTTTCATTAAGTTTGACTGTGTTCCAAAATGTTCAAAATCGGGGTAAAACAGCTGTATGTACAAAATACCAGCAGCTTCTACTAATGACTTTTGATGAATGTTTCAACATTTTGGCTCTGAAGCACAGAAAGAGGCCAGGCACTTCTGATTGCAAAGCACTGGAGTGTTTCAAGCAGTATCTTTTTCAAGCACTGGCTTCTTGTTGATATATTTTAATGGAAAGAACATTTATGCAAAAGTCATGATATTCTTTCGGGACAAAATATCTGACTGTAAAGTCTGCTGTCAGGCTGCTCAAATACTTAGAAAACCTGCTGGAGTAGGGTAATAATAATGAAAAGTAGCCAAGTACAGCCTGTGCAGATCAAGATTATAGAAATTCTTAGTTTATTTAGTTAATTTTTGCACAGAGTTGTTGATTCAAGAGAAAGATGGCTACATAAGTAAGAAGAAAAAGAAAAAGCAGAACAACAAAGAAGGGGTTTTGAATAATCACATTTATTGTGAGAACAGCTAAATTGTACAAAACAAAAGAAGGCAGAGAAGTCAGGTGCTAAAGCTAATGAATTCTATAGGCTTTTTTATGACCCAGAAGTGCTCTGAGGAACATTAAATTGGTTGAGACTGATGATTGTTTTTTTAATGACATTTCACAAAATGTGAAAAGGATAGTCATGTTGGTTTTTATAACTAAAAGAACTAAGCACACAGTATTAAAAAAAATAAAAATAACTGAAGTGTGATGGCTGGGTTTCAAAATCAAACTATGTACTAAAAGTGTGGAAAAAATAGAAAGGAAAGAAAGTGATATTATTTGCTCTATTAAAAGTGAAATATTAAAGGAAGAGAATTAAAAAACTGGAATGATGGAAAATAGTAGAAATAGCAAAGCAAGTAAAATGTTACCTTGTTCCTTCATCTGGAAACTTCTCTGGCTTTGCAGATAAAATTTGATTTGTGATACTGCAGCAGTGCAGTCTTGCATCGTTTTTTGTTTTTGTCCCCCATTACCTGATGATATCTATCAGTCAGATTTCTGTCGTGAATTATTTTTTCTTTCGTAATTTTTCTTTCTGATTTCTACTTGCGGTTTTTTTATATACAGAAATATGATTTTATATGTATTTCTAGATATATTTCTATTGTTATATGTATTTCTGTAACTATTTTCTAAATGCACAATATTTCTATACATACTCCATATACAGACTACATATATTTTTCCATATACAATTTCTCTGTATTTTTAGATGTTAATGTAATATTATATATGGAAATTAAATGTTATTGTGTATATAGATATAATTCTCCTATATATGTTACATAAACAGATATTCCAGCTGTAATTTGCAGTCATTTATTCAATTATATTTTACCCTGATCTGGCTCTCTTGTCTTTGTTCTGGGACCTTTCCTGCGTCACCATTTCCAAAGAGTTACAATAAAACTGATATTTGGCTAGCTTGTTGTAGCATTTTCTAGGCCAAATAGACATTGTGATGTTTCTGTAGATATCAAGTATGTAATGGTTGTTGTTATAGGCAGATTAAAGTTTGTCATGTGCATTTTCACAACTGCGATTTATTTGCTTCTCTCTGTTAGTTGTAACTCCTTGGTCAAGAGATGGGAAGTATGTGTCATTCAAAAACTGCTAAGTAATTTCTTAGCCTAATTCTGGACAGAAGAGTGCCAAATTCACACAGGTGTTTAAAAAATGTCTGGATTTATATGCATTAACTTTTTTTTTGTTACTCTACAAATTTAGTGATCCCTAGGACATGTTTGAGAACAGTGAGGTTTCAAGGCTAGAATACAGTGCGAACTCAGAAGTGACAGATCAATCATTTATTTAGGGCCTAACTGCAGGCACAGGGTGGGGCCCTGCTGCAGAAGGACAGCACGAAGAGAAGCAGGCACTGATGGCCTTTGCCACCTGCTCCGCAGGGTGCGTTCGGTGGCTGTCAATCGGCTCTCCACGTGGGCTGGTCCCGATAAAGTCACCCGGCTGCATTTCATCTGGTGGTTATAGAAAACCTGCTGTGAGATTCTGTTCTTGGGTGACAGAAATAAAAACAGGACCCAGGGCATAAGCAGAAAGCAAACTTGGCTATCCCTTGGCTTTTCTAGCTACTTCTTCCCTTGAACTTTTGGGGAAACCTTTAGCTAACTAATATTTTTGGAAGTCTGAACTCCTACGGAAGAATAAGAGGTTTGTGATTGTTTTTGTTATAGAAACAATTAAAGTTGTTATGCACAAAACTTGCTTGTGGTTTAACCATGTTACTGATTAGTAACAAAGTCCCCACCTAGAGAAATAAACTCAAATTTTTAATAGAAATAACAATAAATTGAAATGTATTGACTATAGAAATAGGCAATGTTTCACCTTTTAAAAAGCCTTCACATGTCACACTTTTAAAGGCGATAAACATTTAAAAATAAAAGAAGAGTAATCCTTGCTATTGTTCAATTATTCTATTTACTTTAAAAAAAACATGTTAGAAACATAATTTTCCCTTACAAGCCTGAATTGAAACTGAGGAGGTTTATTCAGAGGGTTACCCATTCTGTGAAGTACTTTTGTCCTTGAATGTGGGAAGGTTCAATGCCAGTCTTGCCCCAATGGGTTTCTTTGATCTTTATTCTATTAATGGTAAAACTGTGTAATCAAAGTATTGATTTTTTTATTTGAAAAATTAAAGCCGTTGCTCGCATTGGATTTTGAGTTGGTTCTTTTAGCCTGTGCTTTAACTACCAAAAAAGGGACCTTGACAAAATTTTTGTAATTCATATATACCACAGTGCACCCAGTTTACGTGGATGTATTTTGGAATGCAGTCTTACACCTCCCAGTTAGAAGCACAAGGCAGTGCATTTGTTGTAGGCAATGTGGTTCCCTTGATTTTGAGGGAGGCTCATTGGAAAAGAAAAGCACATCAGCTATCTGTGAAATGTTCATTACCCTACAAACCTTATCTCTGACTGACTCTATTTTTATTACTCCTGAAAGGCCCAACCACACAAATAAACAATGAAAAACCCAATGATTTTTAAGAATTTCTCTTACTTCTAGAAACCAGGTCGGACTCACAGGGACAGTGTCTGCCCATCTTCTATTTCTTATTAGTCTTATTTCTGTTTTACTCATTATCATATTCCATTAAAAAACGGTATCTTTTAGTTGTCATTTAGTAATTTATGGCACTGGCATGAGTAATTTATGTCATTTACGGCATCTGGGATGAGGCCTTTTTTTTATTATTCTTTTTCCTTCATCACCAAGGGAGTGTAAAATGAAGTGCCTTGTTTTGATAGGGCTTTTTTACTTACTGTTTTCCTTTGGCAGATGTGATTTATGTATCTGTAGCCTCCATGGTATATGAGGCGGCAATTCAAGGGAATGAGCCTTGCACTTGGAGTATGGTTTGTACTGGCTCAGCTGTATTAGGGAAATTCATCCCGTTGTCTTGGCTCCATCCTAGAGAAATTCTATCTTTTCTGCTTGAAAGGACTATGTATGAAGAGCGGAGTTATTAGTCACAGGCTCATGAGATTTTTAGCATATTTGTTCTTCTCCTTCTGCTCAGGATTATGAAAAAGTAAGCCTTTGCTGATATTTTCTGGTATATACATAATCAATATTCTGAAATGAACAAAAAATGTCAATTATTTTTTTTTTTACAGTGAAGAGAACTTTTTTACCTCAACTGGAAAAATCACTATGCTGAACGAACACGTGTGAAATACTTGAGAACAAATTCATCCATATATATGTTTACATTTTAAATTTACTTTGAGTAAGGCATACATTCACCTTCCAAAGGTCAAAGGGGGCAGAATGGTGCTATCCATGTTATTGCAGATGTGCATTCAATCTGTATTAAATACAGTTATGTGTTTCTTGCTGCTTGAGGAGTCCTTAGGTTGCTGCAGTTATCTAGGTGGAACATTTTGTGCATTGCCTCTTGCTCCTTTGGCTTTTCCTGGTTTAGGCTCCTCTTTGGATTATACAGCCCAAACTACCAGGGTGATACAAGCAAGCTGAAATGTGGTCTGGCGGTCCAGGTTTCACCTCTAGTATGTTCTGGTTTTATAGTGTGACATGGTATTTCAGGCAAGGTGCTTCCAGACAGTAAGTTATAAACTGGGCATGAAAAGTACCCACACAGTTTGGAACTGTAAAAAAAAAAATTAATCTGCAAATGTAGGTGGTCTTGAACAATTATTAACTTCAATAGTGTCCTGATAGTTGTGTGTTTACTGATAATCTGTATTTGTGATTATATGAGACAACCAAAATAATTATAAAATCACGTCTGTTTTGCAGCATGTCCTGGTAGATTTTTTTCAGCTCTTTAAGCACTTGTCATATCATAGACAACTTACGTGTGTAATTTAATTACATTTCAAATATTAGAAGTTATATTTGGGGCTATAGTTATTTCTTTTATAGGAATCTGGAGGTTTTATAATAAAGAGAATAAGGAAAAACTTAATTTTCACAGCAAATATATAAATTAATGTACTTTATAAACGCCTGAAAATTCTTTCTACCCCAAACTTTTCTGTTTTGCTATTTCTATATAACCTTATTTTGCGGGGGATTTTTTCCCTCCCATTGGCTATATCAACAAAAGTAACATCTAGTTTAAAGAAGATATAAAGTACTATTTACCAAATTATGTTATGCACTTAAGCAGCTTTAGGTACCCAGATTGCTTCTGTCAGGTTCACAGATTTCAAACTGTGATTTACATATATTTTCTGCAATTTTGACCTTGAGCAATAGTGAAAAGTAAGTTCAATGTAAACAGAAATCTTTCCCAGATGGATTATGCAGAATTGCTGAAGGGATGCGGCTACAAAAGGCAACTTTCCTGCAGGTAATTTTTGAGAATAATGTTTGCTACATCATTTACTTTTAACAACAGAAGCAAAGAGTGTAGGACTGTATAGGCCTTTTATTTCCTTTTAGTTCCTTTAATTCACAGAACTCTGTCCCCTTTGCTGCTGCAAAGGTGTTAGGAATGTATTATAAGTTAGTTGGCTGTATTTTTGAGACCTGAGATTTTGAGTCATAGCACGCTTTCCTTTGGTTACAGGTGAGCAGCTTGGTGGCATTTCAAAGGTGTAATGCCCTGATGAAACACCCTGGAAGCAGATGAGTGGACTTGTACAACAACCCCTGCTTCCCCCAAGCACATGAGAAATTGCACACTACTTTGGACAGTTAATTAGGCTTCGATGCCTGGGAACCAGCATGAAGTGGACTGTATCCCACCACATTATATATGCAACATTTCAGTTTGGAAGACAAGCCATATAAAATTACTGTAGAAAACCTTTATTTTCTCTGATAACTGAAAAGTAGGTTTTTTAACTTGAAGCTGAACTTTCCTGATATATGTGGGTGACAAAATGCTGGCCTCTGTGTAACGGCGTACTGAATTAAAATGCAATGGATTTTGTTATCCCCAAAACCTCTTGCTAGCAGAGGTATGAAAAAGAATATCAAATTTAAATGACATATCACTGTTTTATTTGTTTGTGCCAATGTCTCCTTCCACCAAACAATTCTCCAGAACCAGATGTTCCCCCCACATTCCCACAGAAGCACCATTACTCCATATTGGCTGGCCTGTACCTGGAATAGATCTGGGTCTTTTTTGGAGCGGCCTTTTACCCTGCTTTATGAAGAAAACTGTACCTAACATCAAAGCCTTCTGTTGAATGAAGTTTTCTGTCAAGTTCTATTTTGTTCCACATGCCCATTATTGGCATCAATAACTACTATAATACCCTAGGAGAGCCTGATAATGGTGCTGCAATGATACATAGCAGAGTCTCAGGAGAAGCAACAACTGTAGCTTTATCATTACTTGTGGCAAAGAAGAATACACTCTAGGAATTGAGTAGTGGAAATATTTTATATTACTATTTTAAAATTGAAGCCTGGAAAGAACTACACCTGTTTAACTGTGAATTATTGTACTTTTACAAATGTTTTGTCATGGATTAAAAATTTTGGGGGAAAACTGAATCTTCAAAGCTTGCTGTCCTGGAGATTTATGATGATTCTTAAGTGGAAGATAAAAAACAATTTGTAGAGCAGAAAAAGTTAAGAGTGCTTACACATGCACATAGTTGTACTGTGACTCAAATTGCATTCTGTGCTTTCAAGGTTATTTGGACTGCAGGTTATTATGTTCAGTTTAGCTTTTACTGGTAGAACAATTATATTTTAGGCTTGATGTTTATCCTTGCTTTTAAAGGATTAAATTAAAGCTACAATCGAAGGGATGAAAGTCACCTGCCTTTTTTTTTTGGCCACATTTAATTAATTAAAATTGAACTTTGAGGTTAAAATTTATTAATGAAATGTAAAATGTAAAATTATGCTACCCTGGAAAAACAAATGTGCTGTGCCAAGAAGTCCATTAGTTGAGTTTCTTATTTTCTGCTGAAATCCTTGGTGTTTAAAGGACATTCAGAGAGAAGCAGACCTGGACAGAGGATTTTGACTTATGATACAGTAGGAACTGTAGTTTCCAGCTATCATCCTGTAGCCTCCTTCTGTTTTCACATAATTTGATTACATTTCCTTCAGTGTTTTTAAGGAATATTAAAGATGAGGTGAAGAAATACACAAAGACACAAACCCGAGTCTTTAGATAAACAGTAGAGGGTCCTAGTTTTTATTTTGATCTATGCCATTCTTCTTTCAAGACAGTCACACAGGTGCTCCAAGATTCAGTACATCAGAATGCACAGCAGCATTAAGGTACAACAAATCTTAGTACACAGCACTGAGAAAAAGAGATACAATTTCCTCAGGCTAAGAATTTAATATTTGAACTGCTGGTTTTCTCAGAGTGGTGGATTTTAAAACTATTTCTTCTTCCTCTACAGCTTCTGAAGAATTTTTCCAGGCAAAGGTAATAATTTAGGAAGGTGATATTTCCTGTACGCCTGGAGTAGCCTTAATAACCCAGTTTAAAATACTGCTCTACACCCATATAACTTTTAATTGTCTCCACAATGTGTGATACGTCATCTACAGTCATTGCAAATCCATTTTTGTTTTATATATTATAGGTTTTTCTTTTATAAATTAATTTAAATTGAATTTATTGTACTTTCAACCACGTTGTTGAATTAAATCTTTTTGGAATGGTTAAAAATGCCAGGTGTTGTTTTTCTACCTAATCAGCTAAAAATGTACATCTTTAAATTTAGTCTCTTGTACATTCATACCTTAAAAAACTTGAGCCATACTAACTCAGTCTTTATCTCTGGTACAAAATGCTGTTCTTTTTTTTTCATAATGCCATTTATCATTCTTTTCGCCTGACTGGTGTGTGAGCCATCTGAAATCTTACCTCTTGTTGTATGGCTATTAATACTTCTTAAAACCTTTTTTCCAAGGACCCTGTCAAAATGAATTTCAAGGTCCCATATCTGCTTGTTTCCTTTTGTGCATCTTGTCTTAGCGTTCTGAAAAAAGAACACATGTATTTATAGAATGCCTGCTCAATGACACTGGTTTATGTCTATCACCTGATATTTTCATGTTTTGCTGTGTGACTCTCCTTCACTTTCTTAGTATGAAGCAAGCAACTTTTGCTGACTCTGAAACTCTTTAAATTCCTGTTAGACCATTTTGCAAATACCTAGAGAAAATACACTGCACCTTTGTCTGGAATTAGGGATGTGACGTCACACTGATTCTGAGTAACTAATTTGCTGATTCACTGCTGTTAAATGTTAACTTTGGAGTCATACTTTTCTACCAACAAAATCTTTAAAGTTTATCAAAGATTTTTTTAAACATTTATTTTCTTGTCTAACAAGCTTTGATCTGTTCTATCTCAATCCTTTATGTGTATTATTTCAAAAGGTAATTTCATTATATCAAATCTATTTATGGACACACCTGTGTGATGCTTAGCTGCCTACCGAGGTTAAGCCACAATATGTGGAAATTCGATTTATTGGTACCGTAAGGCTTGTTTTACCCTGAAAAGGGAAATTTTTGCTACATCTGCAGTGTTAGTAGGGTGGGCTTCCTTTATCATCCCGGCAACAGTCTTAGTCCTGGAGGGAGGTGTTGGCTTTTCTTGCAGATTAGCAGCTCTGTGTTTTGACCCAGGTTATTTTTGTCCTATGTTCACTATTCAGAAAAAAAATGTGATTGTGTAAAAGATTTAAGCAGGAGCCAATATATCTTCAGTGGTTGTTTGACACTTGTTGTCTTGAAATGATTTTCTTTAAAGCTGTTAACCAAGAGCTTTTCATATTTAGGGTCTGGTTTGATGTTGGTAAGAGTCACCGCAGTCATCCGCTGACCTAACTCGATGAATTTATGTCCCCTACTAACTCACTTCAAAAAACCTTTGACAAACTCCTGTGGTGGTTTTTTGTTTTTTTTTTTTTCTTTTTCTGGGATTGTAATCTGTGCTCTCAAAGCTAATAAAACTGAAATAGCTGGTGCAGGGATTTTATCCAAGTCATGACAGCTGAAAACTGATGAGGGCCATCTGATTGCATATGTACATGACTACATGATTTGGTAATCATGCCACCTAAATGCAGGAGGACCAAAAGGATCCTGAGTGCACTGTGGCTTTTACATAGCTGAAAGCCTAATTCAGAACTCATTAAATCAAGAGAATTATCTACTGATTTTGGTAACCTGTAGTAAACTTCATTAGCAAAAAACCTGCTCTGCAGCATTTAAGAGAATTAGCGTTAAAACTTTAAACTGTATATGATGCAACCAAAAGAGAGTGCAAGACAATTGAAAAAGTGTTCCACAGAAAGAAGGATGAAGTTTCAAAATTTTGTGTAAATACACGGCTTGGATGAGAGACAGAAGTACAGCTTCGTGTGCCAGAAGCTGCGGAGGAAGAGGTGTTTGCACCAACAGGGAGCAGATTGTGTGCACATACTGCTTTAGAAAAACAGAAACCGAGGACTCCCTCAAAGACCATTCTTTACAGGAACAAGGCTTCATTTGCAGTGCAGTGGCTCTTGAGGTATCAAGATTTTAATTTAAGACACTGTTATTAGGAGCAGTGTTTATTTTACATAGTCTTGTCAGGTTTTAAACTGTATCATTATTTCAGAATCAGTGCCTGAAGAGTGCATTATTTCTTAAAAACAAAAACAAAACAACAACCCATCTTCTCACCTAGGTAAGATGAATCAACAGGTAGTGTGTTTTTATTCGCTGAGATAATTTGTGAACATGGTCCCTATTTATTTCTGCTGAGGTTTCAAAGTTCATTTTATTCCAATGTGTTTACAGCTGACATATTTTCCAAGCCATAGGATCATGTTTTCTCCTTTTTGCAGTTTAATTTTTTTTCTTTTTTTTGGTTCACAGTTCTTCCACCAACTCTATTTATGTACTACTGAGTAATCCGCACCCATTTTGAGGGAACTGCCTCACACCAAGAATATGGGCTGTAAGCAGAGGTGCAAAACTTGAAGCTTAAAGCTGGAATAATTCAGGCAACAGCAGCTGCATGCAGATGAGCAGGCGCAGCCTTTGAAAATGTAAGAAAAAAAGAGGTTGTGTGGAGACAAGTAAGTAATCAAAAGCCTGCTGGTTCCATTCTGATATGACAAGTACTAAAAGTTCATCACTGGTGCAGAGCTGATTTTTGTGTTGCTTCGAGGCATCGCGAAGTTTCACAATCAGGACAACTTGACTTGCGCCTTGTTATTTTAGATGTCAGCGAGTTTAGTTATTTCCCTATTCATTATGAGGTTGTAGAGAGAAAAGTTCATACTTTGCTGCAGTCTCTAGTCATATTTGAAGTGTTAGTTTCTACCAACAGCAGAAGTTTGTTCTTTTGTCAGCAGTTTTAAGAACCAGAAAAGTCTGTGCTCTTGCACTGAAACATTCTGTTTTATTTTTAAAAAGAGAAGGTATTAAACAGAAAGGGTCATAGGTGTTTGGGATTTTTATTTTGTTTTTTATTTTTCCTTTACATGGTAAGATGTGCAAAGAATAGAACAATTGAACATTTTTCAAATGACAGTGGCTCGGTAATTAAAATCCGACATTGGGTTGTAAAGCATATTTTGATTACTTTTGCATAAACTAGATTGGTGGTAAAGTCAGCTTTTTCCCTTGTTTCCCAATTCTTCATTTTTATGAGAGAGCTCCCAAGATGATCCCATTGCATGCAAACAGTGTGAGATACTCAGACACTATATAATTGAGGATGCAGTGCTATATACGCCAGATATATCTCTATATATAGACTCCTTAGAAATTCTAAGAAACATCCAGGCATGCTATTATGCATGTGTAGACAGTAATACAGGCTTTTATTAATAATGAAAAGTACTCGTTCCTCATCTTGATAAGGAGGTTACTAAGAATGAGAATACTTCAAAGTGATGCTTTAGTGTTAGCATCTGCAGTATTAAAAGGGTCTGGAAAGATGAAAAAGCGTATTGGTTCTGAACAAACACTCCTCTGATGTAGTACAGAAGGGAAATCCAGCTAATTTTGAGTAAAAAGTCTAAAGGAAAATATGCTTTAGGACAACTTGGGGAAAAAAAAATATTACGGGTCATTAACAATAATAACTGTTAGGAACAGAAACCTCCAGAACAAATGGATTTGGTGTGTTTAAAAGCTTTAAGACTGTTTTAAATGCCTGTTTGGTCATTATCAGATTCTGCTAAATTGCATCCCATTGAAGGACCACTTACCAGAAAAGGCAGACCTCTGTCTCTAAGTGCTGCAATTGTACATCCATCTCATTGTTTACCATCAAAAGCTGAGAATGTGCAAAAGCATTTCTTGGAGCTGTTCTAGAGGTGACCAAGTCACTCGTTGTTGTCCTGTTTTAAAACTTTGTGTTACACTGCACTGTATGTAAGCAGCTTCTTCTGTGTGGAAAAAATAACATAAGATCTAGATAGCAGCAGATTAAAAAATGATGACTAAAAATAATTAAGAATACTGGGTGCATGTTAAATGCTAATTTGAATTAAATTTAAGTGAAAGAAATATGCATGTCAGTAATTGAAAATTTTCTAAATTCAATTAAAAATAAAGAGTATAGAAACTAATGATAGAGAACTGAACAAAAAAAAGTCTTAGAAATAATGTTCTTTTATTATTTATCACCATGTTCTAATATAAACTATTAGATTAATACAGAAGAACCTGGAATGCATGCTCAACAGAAAAAACAGGACAGATTTCTTGTGATTTCTTTCAAAGTACTGACTCCTGGGGAAATATTTTTACAGATTTTAATGAAGTATAGTTACATTTTCCAGATGTTTTATTGAAATACATTTGGATGTAAAATAAATCAGTAGGCTGTGTAATGAAATCAAGGTCTATAAAGCAAAAAAGAGAAAACCAATCTCTCCAACGGCACAGTTTCTAATGGTCTTTTCTTTTTAAATTATAAATACACCAAATTTCAATATTTATGACCTTCATGTCTAAAAATAATTCCCTAGCTTTGCCTGTCATCTTCCTGAACTTTGTGATAAAGACAGATACTTTTTGGCTTTATGACTCTCTTGATTATTTGTCCTGGGCAGATGATTAAAGAACAAGTTACAGCGTGGATGAAAGCCAGCTGTAGTTACAGTAGGAATGTGGGGATCCAAAGCCTGGTGGCTGCAATTTGCAATGGTTTAAAAAAGAATTGTTAAATTTCAGAAGCCTCCTTTTAGGTAGGCAAATAATCCAAGCACCCCTCTCTCTGCTTTTCTTAGTTATAGTTATCACAATTTATTAGTGTCATAAAAAGTAGGTCAAATTATGCTTACCTGTTATGAGTGTCTCTGAGGCCATCTACAAAGTTGGTCCAGAGATCTGAATTATGTAATTTCCCTATGTTTATTTTATAACTAAGATTTCTACTTTATTCTGGTATTTAACTTCTACTTTGCTGCTCTTTTTATCTTTATTTTCTAGGCATTCAGCACTTTACCTTGTTAGAAAGGGCCAAACACTGTGTAGCTGTGGTCATTCCCAGTACATCCAGGTCAACTTGAAATAGGTTGGGCATACACTAAGGTTCTGGGGTAGGGCTCCAGATTCGTTCTCCTCCCAACTCAAGGTTGCAAAGCTTTTACAGAGTTATTTAAAGTTGTGCTTTAATGCATGGTCCACTCCCTTCTTGACTGAAAATGTTAGATTCAATCCTAACTACCGTTCTTTCTACTCTTTGAACTTTGAAAGAGGAAAATGTTAGAAATAGTGGGACCCAGATGGGTCCCTTCTCTCATTCCTGGCAGTAATGCTGGTCAGGCAATAGGCTGAAGAGATTGTGTTATTTCAGAACATGTGGTCCATTTATAACTAGATAGACTGCTTTTCTGCAATATTTTAGCGTCTTTGGAAATGTAATGATTGCAGAGGTAGATTAAGAAGAAAACAAGATTTTTAGACACGGTGTTGGTGGAAATACGAACAACCTCTCATTTTGGGGATAAAGCAGCAGAATGCACTAAATATGGCATGTCAGGCTCAAGGCTGTGGAGCTGTGCAATAGTGGCAGCCTGGCATTTCTTTTTTAAATTTTAGTTCTGAGTACAATTGCAGTGGTTACTTTTGCCTTTGTTTAATCCCATTTTTGGAGCAGATCCTGTTGGTAAGCCTCAAGTTTTTGGGTTTGGTTTTGCATTTTTACTTCCTTGATGTCTGTCTTCAACATATGCTAGCACATTTAAAATAAATATCTTTGACTTTAAAAAGAGAAAATACAATGACTTACCCACTGTAGAGAATTCTATGCGTTCCAAGTGCATTCCAAATGTATTCCAAGTATAGCATATAAAACTCTTGTCATGTTTGACTTTTTCTTATTATTTGAATTCAGAAATCATGTACAAAACTAATGTTTGTAGAGATTAAATGTCTCAAAAGCATGTTCTTTATTCTATTCCTTACTTATTATTTCAGGAGTTTTTCCCTAGTCCTCCCTCAAACTTGAAATACTCAGAGAGTAATAAATTTTACTCAAAGGAATTAGAAGTGTGTTGGCATAACTTCAGTAGCTTCACATTTAAAATGCAGGAAAAGTGGTAGTTAGAGGAGATCTCTGCATTTCTTCATCACACTGTTCCTTAAATGACTCAATGAAAATTTAAATACTCTGCTGCCATAACCATTTACAGCCATTTTAGCAGTGCAATCTGCAAAACAGATCACTGCTTGATTATCCTGTGCTCTGTAGTAACTATGAGTTTTAGTACTGAGGAATGTTAATACTTTATATCCTTTTGTCATCACTCTTGTTTCTTCTTCAGTATTCATGGCAGGTTCAGAACAAGGTTAAAAGCCCGGGTGTGTAAGATTCTCTCCCCTCTCCTTTTCCTTTTTTAGTTACTACTGATACCAAATTAACATTATTGGGTGGTAGGCCATATTAAGAAAATAAGAGTGAAGAAAACAAACCATAGCTGGATATTCCACATCATTACTGGCCTGAAGAGGTCTGACACATGAACTTCTAGGGCCAAATTTTAAAATTTCTGTAGCAGTGAGGTACTTTAGTACCACGTGTGCCGTAAAACTGCTCCCCGCTGTGTGCAACGAACAAAGGCAATGGCTTGAATTAAGTGGTGATTATTCATCCCACACATCCAGGCACCTGAGCTAAGAACACGGCTCTTGAAATTCCTCAGCTCGACTTTCTGCATTACAAGGGCCATAAGAACACTGCTAGATTGTCTTTACAGTTTGCTTTTGTGTTTAAATTAATTTTTATTTTTAGGGAATAAATTGATTTTTCATTTTTGACATTTTAAAAGGAATTTACTATTTGTCCAGAGTGTTCTTGGGGAGAAGGCAATGAAAAGCTGTTATATTTTCTTATTGGAAATATAAGCTTTTTAACCTTGTAAAAAGGAATACAGCTTTATTTCCAATCTTAATTCCAGTTTAAATAAGAATAGTTCTCTTTGTTGCTATTTTTTTTTCCTCCTGTCAAGTAATTTTCTAAAGAACTCAATAAGCACATGTTGAAACACCAGATCTGAAACTTTGTATAGCTATTTTTAAGAAAAACTTATCTTATTTTCTTTAAATTTTATTGGTAAAAACTTGGATTTTGGCTTATGAAACCCTCGAGATTTATGCAACAGCATTAAAAAGGCAACCAGCATGAAAATGCAAGTGCTTATTCCCTTGAAACAGAAAGCAATTTCTTTTTAATTTTATTTCAAAATCTTGTCATTCTAGACATAAAATAATAAATGGAAAATTATTTTCCTCCTTCATTTACGAAGTTATGTGCCTCACAATCACAGAATTTTTTATTGTAGGATTGAAAATCAGAAGGGACAAACATTTGACAGTAATCAATTATGTCTTCATCTTGGCATTAGATTATTTTGTTGGTTTCAAATTTTCTCATGCATGGAAAAATAAATATGAACACTCTGCGATCAAACGTACAGCACGATTTTTATCAGGTTCATAAGAAATGGGGAAAGACAATAATCTTAGAAAAAGATATTTTGATCACAGTAAGTAGTGTAAAGTGCATTTACCTGAAATGAATTTAAACGTCTTGCAGATCTAACCAGCTACTTTTCCAGTATAGATCTTTTCAGAAGAGTGTGGGTGTGTCTAATACATTGTTTTTCTAGTCTTTCCAGGGTTTATAGAACAGGTAAATATTCTCCTAGGGTGTTATAGTCACTTATTTCACCTGGCATCCACATTGCCTTGTTAGGAAAGGCTTCCTTGCTTTAGATGGTGCCTGGCATTTTGTGATGCCGAGT
Organism: Mohoua ochrocephala; assembly: GCA_013398855.1. NCBI lineage: Eukaryota > Metazoa > Chordata > Aves > Passeriformes > Acanthizidae > Mohoua > Mohoua ochrocephala. The sequence continues at coordinate 37,698 of VZTA01012738.1, read as the reverse complement.
TCTGGAAAGCCTCACCACAAGAGTAGTCCTGTACACTCACTTCTCTCTCATATTCACTGAGTAAGAATAAGTTTGAGACTAAACCATGTGCAATTTATACATAGAACCTTCTACGGCCAAAGTCCTGTCTACTCTGCATTGGTACATATTCTAAATGAAGGGAAAACAGTTGCAGCTTTTATCTTAAAGCTGAGCCATGACCAAAGTTTGTCTCTTGCATTGACAGCAGAAAGGTTTTATTCGGTTGAAACACTGGATTCAGAGCTACGCTATATTTGCCTGATTGCAAAATAGTTTTATTTTTAAGCTGAACTCTAAGGAATATCTTCTTGTTTGATTTATGCCACAAGTGCAATAGTTGAGATTTGACTCAGACTTCTAAAAAAGAAAATACTTGAATAATAATGTGCAATTATTCTTAGTTAAAATATCCAGCGCTTACAAATTCATTTTAAATTTCTTGATGTAGAAATCCTTCATATAGTTCTAATACCAAATATACTAAAATTTAATAACCCAACAGCATAGTCATTGAATCAAAAATTCATAATATTTTAACATGAAAGACTTTGGACTAGAATCAAAGAACATTTGTCACTTTGAAAACGTCATGTCAACTTATGAACAGGTAATTTAAATTTGCATAAATATAAATTATGTATGTGGTTAAATATATATTTATATTAAGAAGCATAGCTTATATTCTGCCACTGATAAGAAACAGATTCTATAATAGCTTACTTACCAGTAGTTCTTTGAGTAAATGCATCAACATTTCAAATTACTTATAAAACAAGACATCTCAATCTCAAATACATTCTAGGACACTTGCTCTCATACAGGTCTCCAAAACAAATTAAAATTTTCTGAGTCATTTAATACAATATTGTGACAAGAAAGCACTTTTGAGCTGAGGTGTGTGGCAAAGCTGATTTCACCCTCTGGTGCTAAAACTCACCCACACGGGGGTGCGTTAGCAGTGACCTCAGTGTCTGGGGCTGGTGAGTACATCTGCCTTCCGGGCACTCGGCATTCCCTCCAGAGCCCTGAGACGCTGCGGCAGTTTTTGCCAATATTCGGGATGCTGACACAGTGCCAGGGGAAGCTTTAGTACAAGAGTAAGGAAATATGTGCTGGACCTGTATCAGGGCAGGTGGTAGCTATCTGCAGATTTCCATGAGACTTAATGTTGTCAGGTTAAGCATGTGGTTATGTGGAGCTTTTTCTCAGTAGAGTTTTCTTGGCATAATCATTTGGCTCACAAACTAGAACCCTGGAACTAGCTAAGGAGTGCAGACAGAGAGCTAGCTAGGGAGCTACTTGGGCCACCCCTGAGAGGCTCAGGAACTGCATTGGGAGGGCTGGTGGCACTGCTACACTTGGGAAGGGCTTGGTCTCACTTTCTGTGCAGCACAGACGATCAGAGAATGTGTCATCATCGCAAAAATTGCCTACGTTAAAAGTCTGCATAATTGAAAATCTTTCCCACCAATATTTCTTCCTTATGTTTGCTTGTTTAAACCGGCCAGAGAGAACCCTCTGCAGGCTCATAACACTGCACTTATCAGCCTGACATGGGGCTGATGCTGCAGGCACTCTCCCTACGGAGGAAGCCAGCGGCAAAATATACCATTTGTTGCAAAGCAACACTTCAGTCAGAAGTGTTTTATTCTTCTAAATAAAAAGAAAGCTTATAATTTTCAGCCACCCAGGTAAACAACTGACTATAGAAATAAAACATCATAATTCGAAGGTTGCTAATGCTTTCCAAGCTGTTCCAACACTACCTGCCAAATTTAAAAGCAAAAAGAACTTAATAAGATAAATATCTGCTAACGGATATGAAGTGCTGAAGAATCTTATATTTCTGTATTTAAAAATGTTTGAAGTGATTTTAGAGACCACTTTTACAGTTACAAACTTATGGGTAAATCCTAATTCGTGGTGCTTAAACCAGAGCAGTTTCTTGGAACCCAGCTCACAGGGTCAGGAGATCATGTGAGATAATAATGCAGGTCAGACGGTGCATGAATGACAGGAAAAAACTCCATGGATTCTTGCCTTTTATGTCCAATATTACAGATGTTTCCTTTATAATTTTAGCTTTCCCATCCTTTCTTCTGATCTTCTACTCAATTCGTCTCTTCATTTTTTAAAGTCTTATGGTGTCTGTTGCTTGAAAGCTTTAGGTGTTAAATTATTCAAATAGTAAGTGGCTATAGTAGAAAATTCATACTCCAATTTTCTCAGGGAAATTGAAATTGCCTTTGAAATTGAAGTCACACTTTTTGTAGGCAAGTTTTTTTCATCTGATACACATTCATACATATGCATATGCATGTATGTGTAAACTGGTCACATTATTTTTGTCTGCATAATCCCACCCCACACAATCAACTTTATTTTCCAGATATTAATACAAGTTGTGTAACAACTTCATTCTCATTACAAAATGCTATTCTGCAGCATGAGCAGTATCCAAATGGTGGTTTGATTCATATTCCCATTACTTCACCTCTTAGGGAGAAAAACATAAAACTCCCAAATGCTAAAAAGATTTTGTAACTTGCAGCTAAAGGGCCATTGTAATTGCTTTTTTTTTTTCCTATTAAAAATGTAAGAAACTTGTAGTTCATTGTGCAACTGAAGGTCAATGTGACTGACTGATGGCTGCAGGCTTTTGTGCTCTACATTGCCACCATGAAAAGACAAGTACCAATCTATGTTTGGACTTTTTAAGGTGCATCTGTATCAATAGGGACTTCATACTCAAGCTGGAACTAGAGCAAAGAGCAAAGAATAGAGAGAGAGGCATGTGTTGAGGAGGCAGGGATCCTGCTTTTTAATAAGCACTTTCTAAAATAATTCCTTGAGCTGTTTATGAAGCCGAATACCCATTTCACGTGTCAGGGAGCAGCAGGCATAGACTGCTTTGCAAGGGGGGACAAGCTGGGAGTGGAAGGTGACAGCAAGTCAGGTTGTTTTGCTTGAAATCTATTTATTTTTAATAGTTCTTCAGAGTAGTAATGAATAAGAGTGATCTAACTGCAAGGGAGTGTGAAGATTGTATGAGAGAGATGCATATAAAATATTTTCTTGTGCAGTATTGTTTTCTGTTTTAGCCTTTTGCTTTTCATGGTGGCAATTCATGCTACTAACACAAACAAGTTCCAGCAAGGCTTGTCACTGCAGAAATCACACATACCTGAAATGAGATGGCATTTCTGTTTGGACACGTCATTTTTTATTTAAAAGGACACCCCAGCAACCATAAATCATAGAATGGTTTGGGTTGGAAGGGACTTTAAAGATCATACCATGGGTAAGGACACCTTCCACTAGAACAGGTTGCACAGAAATTAGACATGTGACCTGCATGAAGTTTTTTGTTTCTTTGTCTGTGTTTTTTGTGTATATTTTTTCTTTTTTTTACATACAATTTTTACCAGTATTTGGGAGAACTAGAGAACTTCATTGTAATCGAAAACATCCTGCTTATAAGCTGTTATTTTATTAGTGCATTCTATTAATGCAATTTAATCATATTTCCTTGAAGGAATAAGGCTATTCTAATATTATCCTTTATTCCAATGTGTCAAAATGTGCTTGATGGACAAAGTCTGGTGGTTGAAAATGTTCTTTATGTAGCTATATATGCAAATGAAGTAATTAATATGAGATTAAATATTCATGTGTCTTTTTGGTGTAGCTCTAATGGACTAAAGGAAGATGAGATGACTAAATATCTCATTGTTAAAATGAAACTGCTCCCTTTCAAAGCTTATTTATTTTTTTCCAATCACATTTTTTCCCAAGGTTTTGTTGTGTGGTTCGTTTGTTTTTTTTAATTATGGTTGTTACATTCCCCTCCCTTCTCCACTCCTCCACGCCCTTCCTTGCCCTTCCCCCTCCCTCACCTTGAGGGAGTGAGAGACTGGATATGCAGCCACTTTTGTTTACCAAACCAGATGATATTTAGCTAATGTTTCTTGACGTACTTAATAAGGCATTCTGGACATTTTTTTCTGTGATATTTTTGATATAGATGATGGTTTAGTTTAGTTTGTACTTAGCTAAAATATTTTATTAATTTTGAATGAAAATTAGTTTATAGACAACCGAGAGGCAGCCTCCTCAAGGTGGACATATGCCAGTTATGAATTGGAGCAGAGCAAACATTTAGGAAAAGTACAGAAAAATCTTTGCTTTGCTACCTGGGATATTCCTAGAGACTGTGTTAGAAACTGCCTTCTATCTACCAGCCTACTCTGTATATATCACATACTGGTATACCTGCTTCCTTCTAAAAAGGGACCTCGAGTAGTGGTGTTTGTCAGCAATCTCAAGGCCCTCCAGAGATAGTCATGAAGTGTTTGCTCTGATAAAGCTATGCTTTCAAATTACAAAAACCAAAATAATAACAAAACCACCAAAACCTCCAGACATAAAAAACCAAACCAAACCAAACAAAAGCAGACCCATGCCCAAGCAGTAAAAATAGTGTTCCTTTTAAAACCCTTCAGCGTAATAGATCATACATATGCCACTTATCTTTCAAAAGGGGTGTCAGAGGAATGCTTCCTAAAAGAAATGCCTGAAGCAAAAAGAGCTTTTTTTTTTTTTCAGACTAGAAAATAGTACTTACAAAATGCAATGGATCTGTCTATTCCCTAGTCAATAGTTGCCAGTAGAAGCACATACCCTATAAATAAATCAGGTTCAAGAATTCTCTCCAGGTAAGCATAGCAAATTCACCTGTAAACCTGGATTTCCTAGTGAATACTCTCTCTTAGTGGTACTATGGTTCTCATATGGGATCTCAGCTTTAGCATTCCTCTGGGGTGCAGTATTTTCACCAGTATTATACTCGTGTAATATAAAAATAAGTTAGAGTGCTGCACATTACATTCATAATTTTTCTACTACAGCGCCAGAATATTTTTAGGGATCAGACTTGCTGAAATAACCATCCTAGCTATACCACTAGGGAGATTTCCCATATTAACAATATTTTGCCTTCTGGTATTATTATTATCCTGTGTAAACTTGTAAGTTTCTCTAAGTGACTTCTTACTTTTTCCTTCCTTTTAAAATTTTTTTTTAAAATTCTTTTTTCCCCAGTCACTCTACAGAGTTACAGAATGTCATAGAATCATAGAATAGTTTGAGCTGGACTGGACCTTTAAAGGTTACCTAGCCCAAACCCTCTGCCATGAGCAGGGATATCATCAGCACTATCAGGTTGCTCAGAGCCCCATTCAACCCTGAATATTCCCAGGGATGGGACATCCACCACCTCATTGGGCAACCTGTGCTAGTGTTTCATCACTGTTATTGTAAAAAACTTTTTCCTTATAGCTGATCAAATCTATCCCCTTTGTTTTAAAATCTTTACTCCTTGTTCTGTTGCAACAGGCTCTTCTGAATGTTGTTTCCATCTTTCTTTTACGCCACCTTTAGGTACTACAAGACTGCCATGAGCCTTCTTTTCACCAGGCTGCACAGCCACAGTTCTCTCAGCCCAGCTTCACAGGAGAGGTGCTCCAGCCTTCTGAGCATCTTCCTCTGGACATGCTCCAACAAATCTGTGTCTTTTCTCTACAGTCCTACCTATTGCTTGACTACTAGATAAGAAACCATAGTTAATAGAACAACATTGACTCTATTGACTGACCTACTAGGTTATTTCTGAGTAGTCAAAGGATCATTTATTGCTGTCCTTTGTTAACAAACAGTAGCAGGAAGGCTAGTTTTAAATAACTTTCTTTTTTTTTTTTTTTTTTGAAAGCCTAGGCAGAGAAGCAGAAGGAGCAATGACTTGCCAAATTTTTCCTGAGTTATTACCAAGTGTGAACACCTTGATCTCACATCAGAATGCATTTCTACTTTAAAATACAGCATTTATCTACTGCAATATTTATATCATCCTATTAAACTCCTAGGACAAGTCTTTGTGGCGATGGCACTAATTGAAAAGATAGGAACTAAACTCAGGCTCTAAATCCTGTTTGCATTGCAAATAGATATTTTTTTGCCCACCTTGGTTTCAGGGTATTCCTGCTAGCTTTGTCCAGCATGAACTCCTCCTGATAAAACTCTACCAGGTTTTTGTTTTCTGCCTCTTACAGTCCCTCCTTAATGCCCTGTATTCATATTTTGTTATCTGAAACCTTCTTTACACACTTCTGTCAAATCCCTGAGCATGAAGCTCATAAATACTGGCCCTTTCTTGCCATGGAAAGACCACTCAGAGTTGTAACATGGCTAACTTTTAGAGAGTCAAAAATGAAACTCTCTTCCTTTTACAAACACATCAACGGGTGTCTCTTAGGTATTCTTTAATGTATTTTTTATTCGTTACAAAAATTTTGAAAGGTAGTAAGCATTTTAGTATAAGTGACTAATATTTAGTTTTCTCTATTAGAGAAAAAAGGTTTTTTTGAAGCATCTTTCAAAAAAATACTGAAAGAGTGTGACAGTCATATAAAGCTTTTCAAGGCATGGGATTCCCAAGGAACCTTAATCTGAAACCAGAAGTACATTGAAAGAGATTTACTTTTGGACTGCAGTGCCCTCTGCCAGCAGAAGCCACAGCAGAGAAGCTGAACACGTTTATAACCTACCAGGAAATGAAGACTATCCATCCAGCTAGAGCTGCAAAGCAAGGTAGGTACACAAATAGATTTTCATTGAGGCCACTGGGCACGGTAACTCTACGGTTTTGAAAGAGTAATGACCAGTGATAAAGCAAATTACGTTTTGTGGCCCAAATAATTGCCCTCAAATATCATTTTAATTAAAGTTTAGATTTCAACTTAATGTTTCCTTGGAGATGTTACAGGCATCGCATCTAAGGTAAAAACACTTTAGTATGTAGAAAATAATTTGTCTCATTGCTTCAATAGGATGTAAACATTTTGCCAATTTTGTGTTTCTGGAAAGGATGAAAAGACAGTGATTAAAGAGAAAAAGAAGCTCTTGATTGCCTCTGAAAGCACTAAGAGGAGAAAATGCCTCTTGAACGCATTTAAAGGCTAGCTGTTAACGTACAAAAGGACAATTCATTTTTAATTAGGTTTTTTGGGATTAAATCAAATTTTTTTATCCAATATTAGAAATTAATTGTGTAGGGTAGCGTTTAATTGTAAGCCAGCTCTAGATGGGTGCCTCTGGAAGGGCTCCCTGAACAAAGAGACCCCTGAGTCTTTTTACCCTCTTGGTATGTGCACCTAGCAATCACATGCCCTGCATGTGCCTCTTGGTGTAATGGTGATTTGTGGTCTGGGGTCTTCCAACACCTCTTTGGATTCTTTCTCCATGTCCACGTAGACAGGTCATTAATTGTTCTTATCTTTCCTCTTGGGCCAGCCTTGGCCCAACCCTTATCTGAAGATACCCAGTCTTTCTGTGTTTACTCCTCAGCTCAGCCATTTGTGCTAACAAACTTGGTTCAAGTTCACCTACAACTTTGAGAAGGGCCCGTTAATGTTAAACTATAAGCAAGTTACTGTTGCACTTAAAACTACTCAATTAATGTTTAATGTTTTATAAGTAAACAATTTAATTCCCAGCATTCAGGTGTCGATTGCTTTCTGTGAAGCAGTGTTTAAGAATTGGTGAACTCTATTGAAAGCTCCTAAGTTTGGAAATAAGATCAGACAGGTTTATACATCTCTCAAACACCAAACTTATATACTAATTATGTAAACAAAAATAACTTGACGTATTTTAATCAAAATTCCAATCTTAATAATGCCAGACAGATTTGAAATATTTCAAAATGGGATTTATACTGTATGGAAAGATGTTTTATTCAAATGCTATGCATAGGACTAACCTATAATTCCTCATAAATCTTGGTGATAGGATATCAGTGTGAGAGGCGTCATATCAGACTTCCACTGGCTTAAACATTTTGATTTTAAAAATATTCAAATATTAATTATTACAAAAAACTCCATAAATTAAATTTCACTTGAAAACCCCCAATTCCTGCAGGAAGATTTCAATATTTTTTAGTATGATTTTGTTTCATTTCACACATAAATTCTTCTGTCTTAACTGACATCTTTAAAACTAATGAATGGGCTGAAATTTTCTCTCCAAGCTTAAAGAACTTTCATGATTTGTGAGAAATGTTCCGTGATTCTTGGTAACAAAATATTATGAAAGACCTGGTTGATATATGTATCAGATAATTACAAAAATTGCTCATTTAAAGGCAATGAAAAATCTATACAGGGTTATTTCTTCAAGCAATCTTGGAACTTAAACATGGTCTGAGTCACTTGGGCACGACCATTGATGCTTGCTTTAAAATTGGATTTTTATACTTCTCTTTGATTCTTTTATTTCCCCATTGGAGAATTACTGTCTCCACCTTTCCTTGTAATTCGGTTTGATATCATATCTTAGACTAATCATATGTCATCTGAACATAGACACAGAAATTGTATATGGATAATTTCCAAAAGATGAACACCAACATTTGTGTAAATTGAAAATAAATTATGCCATTAATCAACATATATCTATGAGATAACAGGGAACGTAGTGATTTCAAGTAAGAAGAGTGAAAACCAGGTTAGAAAAGATCCCCTTTTTCTTGCTCTGTAAAGGCAATTGGCAGTGGCCTTGCCCTAACAGTGGTGGCCTAGCAAAAATAAAGTGCAAGACGACTTTTTTTTCCTGGAATGGAAAGATGTTACGTTTATTGCAATAGGTTTCAATTTACGAAATCAAAAATATATTCTGATCAGTAGTTTTTAGAAGTGATAATGACACAATCTGACGTTTACTTGATTTGGTTCATCATTGTTCAGATGAAGTATACTATTTGTAGACATTTGCAGAGGAACTGCCAACAGAGTTCACAGTTATGTTCTAAAAGTGGAAGTTAATGCAGCTGCATTTTTTTTCATTAGACATCAAATATGACATCTCTCCCTTAGTTTGCTCAAACTGCTTTTTTTGTTCAAAATACCTGTCTTGGGCTGACTTTATGATGTGTATCCCCTATCGCCTGCTCTATGCCCAGACATGATTCCTGTGCCTTTCTGTGTCTTTAAAACTGGGTGCAAGGGAAAGGAAAAAAGACAGATGAACTTTTCAAAACAGTTTTTGTTTCAAGGACATAGGGAGATAGCTGCTGGTCCTGCAGAGCAGAGGGAAGCACCTTCCTGCTTTTCCCAGCTCTTGGCTCCTTTTTTCGAAGGAGAGAGACGGAGAGTTAAACTCCTTTGTTTCCCTGGGACTTTGGATTTTTTCCTTCTTCTCTTCTGGACTGTTCAGAGCACCAGAACATCAGAACCTCACTGGGAGGCCTCACACCTCGGCCCGGAGGGGCC
>VZTA01012738.1:0-28281 GCA_013398855.1 Mohoua ochrocephala | reverse complement strand
GCTGTAACCTGACTCCTATAGAGGAGACATTCCTCCCAGAGTGTTCCTCTGAATTTTGTCTCCAAGCGGGACAATACCAGTGCACAGACTTCCAGTTTTCATTAAGTGGTTTACTACTTCCTGCTGACACCTTGTCCTGTTTACTAAATGAAATTCCCATCTCTTCCGTTACATTTAACTGTTCCTTCTAATTGATTTATATAGAAAAGTTTAAGGCCTAATGCAGATGTGTTATTGTCAAGATAACCAAATTTCCTATTGACGAGCTAGCTAAATTTCTCCAGATGCACCTTAATGAAATAGGAATTAGACTGTTTTCTCTTAACTCTCTCACCATTGGGGGAACCTTTCATGAACTTGTTGAGGAAGGCCTGTGAGGAAACAGAAGACATGGCCTTGTCTAGTGACTATCTCAAATGTCCAACAATCTCTAAAATGAAAGAGTTTTCTGAAAAGTCGCTGATAGGAAACATTAACTGAATGTTCTATTCCAGCTGGTGTAAAGATCAGCCTTAAAGAAAGGAAGATAAAATATATTATATGCTGTGTAATTTGTAGAATTTTCACTGATATATAAAGGAAATGCATAACAATCAGGTAAGAACTTTTTTTTCGTTTTGGCATAGGAGAAAATAAACTCTTCTGCTGATGTCTTCTTGATTCAATGGTGCATTTACTGTCCTTCTGACCCATCTGTCTTGCAAATGGAAAGAGCCAGAGTAAGTGTTCCGCTTTCTTTGTTTTATTTAATGGTCTCTGCAAGTACCAAAACCATTTACTAAGCAGATCTGGTAGATGCAAACACTGAAACCATTCTAATTAAACCAGCAAAAGTACAAACAAGATAGAAAAAAAAGGAAAACTACTCATTGCAACAGGTAGAAGTACCTATAAAGAATATTTTGTTCTGTAGGGTAAAAGAAGATTTCTCATCTCCCCGAGCAGCATGTTACATTTTGCTCCTGAAGCTTCCGGCTCTGCAGTTCACAACTGCTGCTACAAAACATCAAATTCCCCTGTGCCTGATGCCACCTCATACTGTGGTACAACAGGCCCACACTGCATCTTCATAGCACAAAATCAGTAAAATCAATCTCAATTCCCAAATAACCAGGGTTCCTAGAGTGGAAAATGATGAGCTGCCTTGTACCTCTGTGGTGTGGCTGGAGTATTGAGAGGACACTGGCAACAAAAACTAGTTATATATTTGCAATATGTCCATATACTCCATGTCATTGACCCAGTTCCTCCTGGCAACAGTGCAACTTAAGCTGAACTTAACTAAAGGCAGTGGAATTTGAAGCTGTATTTGCTATAGGTACTTAACTGAGCCAGACCATCTGCTGCATTGGGCTGCTGGGGGAGCTGCCAAATGTACCATCAGTGAAGAAGAAGTGCTTGCATTAATACCTTTGTGAGGATTTTAAAGGTGAACTGCCATATACACCCTTTAAATGCTTGCAATGGGACAGATAATTTTGCTGCGTTTTTGGAGCCGCAGATATTCCTTTCAGCAAGTGGGTTAATTACAGAGTAAGGTCAAGCATATTAGCTTGAGATATTTTGGCTAACAAAAACCAGTCAAAACTTCACAAGAGGAAAAGTGAAAATCTGTAAATGCTGGTTCACTGAGGCTGAAATGGTTTACAGCAAAATCTTCAATTTGACAAAGGGTTTTTGAAATACAGTCAATTCTGAGGGCAACCTGTCTTTCTTTAGAAGTCTTTTCTTTAGCTGCTTTTCCCTCTTGTTCTCTTCTCTGCTTTGAGGACTGCACAAGAACCCCGAAGTGGGTAGGTTTGCCAGATAGGTTGAGGATCTCCCTTGAAATGCCAGGATAGCTGCTGTAAGTACATGTTTTTGTTCTGGGAACATTATGTCCCAGGTCTCAGCCCCTTTAGCCTCTTGCTGTTCAGACAGATCTGTAAAGTAGCTTCTTGAAAACTATCCTGCTTTTAAAAGTGCCAGTTGTTCCTCTCCCTAGGCACTTTTGTCTGAGCGACTGAGATTTCAATCCCAGGGTAACATAACAACCCTTTTCAGTTTATACGTGAAATCTGCACTGCCAGAATGAATAAGGTGGTGACAGGGCAAAGGGGCTGGTTCATGGGCTCTTTTCTGCTCAGTCTTCTCCATCTCCTTACATTTCTCAAAATCCCTTTTCCTTTATTATCAGAAGTTCTCTATTAAGAGTGTGGTGAGGCACTGGAACAGGTTGCCCAGAGAGGGGCATTGAGCAACCTGGTCTGGTGAAAGATGTCCCTGATCATGGCAGGGGGGTGGGACTAGATGAGCTTGAAAGGTCTCTTTCAAACTTTTTTGGATAGTCTACTTTATGGAAGACACTATTATTATAAAAGAGTTTCCATGCTCATTGCAGGTAGTTCTGAACCCTTGAATTAACTTTTTCCTTCTTCTTTTGCTTTCTACTCTTTTTTCTATTGTTTTAAAACAGGTGTGCTCCTCAGGTTTACATAGCTGCTTCACAAAAATAACGGGTTTTTTTACCAATTTCACTTATGAGGTCTCGGTACTTGTATGGACTGCCAAAGTTTCCCTGGGGTTATGAACCCCCAGCCTGTAAATTAAACATTGATTGCTGCCTTGACTTCTTAGACTGTCAAAGGAGCGGCGTTCAAAAGTTACAGAAATCAGGAGCTAGCCATCTAAACAAAAATTATTTGCGGAGTGCAATTTGTCACTGCTTTTACATTTGAGTTGGTTGAAAGACAACATGCAGTGTAAGTACAAAGTTATAGCAATGAATTCTCTTAATAATGGTATTGCGGGCTGAGTAACAGTGCAGGGACTGAGGCAGAGAAAGAAAAACATAGTATTGTTAGTGTTACTTGAATCTCTGTAACGAGCTGCTCAGCCTTGCTTTTCATTCTTCCATAGAATGCCGTAGAATATCTCAAAGTATAGATGGTAGGAGGTTGATTTTATTTGTGTCTAACCTCAGCTTTCCTATGTCCTGGTGTATCTAAGAGAACGATCTACAGCTATATTCTATAGAACTTTAAAGGAAGGGAGCCTTCCAGAACATAAGATGATTAGATGAAAACCGTTTACTTTTACATGTTGCAGGAGAATTTGATTAATTTGTCTGACTACTTATTTGCTTTTAAGCTTGCAGAAAAATTTTAAAAGGATTAAAACTAAATATTTATCTATGGGTGGCTTTGTGTACAGCAGATGCATGTGAACTGTGCGCTTGTAGAGATTTTCTATGCTGGGATGGATATCACTGAATAGATAATTAGGGGTTGGTCTAGCATGGAGATCTCAAAGAGAAGCTTCCGCATAGAGGGAAACAAAACAAAGTTGTTGAGTTCAGGTATGCAAGCCATGTCTGTAGGTTTGCAAGAAATTTTTTTCAGCAAGTTTTTAGGATGGGTACTGCCCATTGTACTTCTTAGAAGATGAATTTCAAGGTGAACTGAAAAAAGGTGTGAAATAGCACATAGAAATTGTCATCGCCTTTTTTTTTTTTCTCAAGTACTCTTCCACTGATGCATTTTTAATACTACTTTCAGAGTGAGAAAACACATTATATCAGTGTGTTGTTAGCCTCAAGAAACTGTAAAATAATGAGACAAACTGTTTATTAATGACAGGCTAATGGCATGATTTACGATATTTTCCATCATTGCATGAGATTTATATTGAGTTGTCAATGACAACAACTAGCTTAAAAGAGTTATTCTTTTTGTTCTTTTTTCTCCTCTGCTGAAAGGTGTTAGCTCATGAATTATATGGATGTTTTGTGTAAAAGTCTTAAAATTGAAAAATGGAAACAAAAGTTCTATTTTGCTGGATGCTCACTTCAGTGTCTATACACCTTTATTTTTGTCTTTTTTTTTTTTTTTTTTCAAAGGAAGAAACCACATAGCTGGCAGGGCTTGCTGAGTGAAAAATAAATTAGCTGTTGCCACTCGATGAATATGCAGTTTGGATTTTTTTTTTGTTTTCTACCCGCTGCTGGTGTGGTTGGTTGGCGGGGATTTTCTGTGGAATCGTTTAAATGAATTTCAGGGTTTTTTCTTATTTTTGTTTCCCATTTTATGAGATATACTCTCTTATAAGAGGTTTAACAGGACCTCAAGTTCATGTTTCAATAAATCTATCACTAATAAAATAAAAAAACCCATTTTGTTAATACAGAAGTGGGCAAAAATTACTTCATCTGCATTTTAACGTTTATGTCTTGTAATTTGTGCAGGAATAGTTAGAAAAGCTTTCAACTGTTGATCATAAAAAGGAGCTGCTAGCGTAATCACTCCTTAAGGAAAATAAACCTTAGTAAATCTAATTAGAGGTGAAAGGCTACATGTAAATAATTGTCCGGATCATCACTGTCCAGGCATGGTTGTTTCTAGAAGCAGTTGCATTCAGCACATCTGCTTCACTGAACTGCAGAGTTTGTTTCTTACTGATGAACTGCACTTCCAGTCGTTGAGGTCTGGTTTTACAGCAGTTAGTTGATGGGAGGGATGGAAATGTTCGAAGGTGGTCACTGTCAGGGTCGAGCCTGGTCTTCCCCAAGTATCATTCGAGAGGCAAGGGCTACAGCGCCAGCACTTCCTGTTGAACTGAGATAATCTTTGAGTTAAAAGAATTCGTTCTGACTGAAGAACAGGAGGGCAGTCAAGCCCGACTATTTTTTCAAGAAATATGACTTAGGCCTGAACTTCTCTGGAGGCGCAATTTAACAGCCAAGTGACGTGTGCCTCACACATCTGGACACAGCACACCCTTATTTTCATGGTCATTTGCAAATGGCATGAGGAGTCTAAATGCACAGATTCACATAGACACTCACACAGTGCAAAGTTGTACATAAAAACTGGGAATTAAGTGAGGTTTTTCTTGAATATATCATACTCCTAATTTCTCCTCTAGTACGTTTGGGGTTTTTACCTCATTTTGGACAATTTACTATTGCAAAGTGACAATTGATAGCTAATTTGTAAGGAAGTGTAAGTGCAGCTGTAGGACTGTATTTCTTTATGATTGTGTGTATGTTGTTTTTGACAGCCTTTTCAAAACTGTATGTGCAGGAAGTCCTTGAAAGAGCTGCTTCCCTTCAAACATCCTTGTCTGAGGCACTTCCAAGCATCTTGAGACTCATTCTAAACATTGTTGTCTTTTCTCCTGTCTGGGCTAAAACTTAACAGGGAAATGTGTGTCAAAAGATGCTCCCACCATGATCTCTCCTTTGTATTCTGCACTGAATGAAAGGATTTAAAATTATTTTGTTCATTAACTATAGGCTGCAGACTATTTATCTGACCTAGTTATCTCCCAGTGATAGTGGAAACATAATTAACAAAGGCACAAATTATGATTGCTTATTCTTTTGGCAGTAAAATATTACTCATAATGCGCATTTATTGTGATTGCTGTTACTAACCATATTGATTCCCAGCATGCTTAAGGAACACAGCACCAGGAAATATTGTGTGAGATGCCATGCATAAAGTCATTGCAGAGACTCCAAACAGTGCTGCAAATGAGCTGCCATTAGACAAGGCTGTGGTTATCTATGACAAAAATGACACTGTGGCTCATCTTTCTTAGTGGCAGGACTAGCAATTGTGTTTATGGGCAATTTTTCGGAGAAGCTGTTGCTGTTTCTCATTAATACTTCTCCTGTACCTTCACTCAGGGTGTGACGAGAGTGTCGGCAATTTTGGTAATTTTCCCTGACTAGCCTTGTGGGTTACACAAGGTTTACCAGCACTTTTTCCTTCACCTTCTCCTTCACTTTCATGTGAGAGCTTGAAAGTTCAACAGAATATTTTAAAACACATATGAAAATGTATTTACTGACTGGTTTTAATCAAACCGGCTTGTGAAGATGTAGTTAGATTAAGCAAATGATTAACCAGATGAAAACATTTCAGAATGTTAGCAGGGGTTGCCTGTCTACAGACATATTTAATTATTTTGGTCATTCTACACTTGGCTTCTCTTCATATCCCATGTACTTAAAATAGAAACAGTGTAACAATCTCTATCATCCCTTAACTTGCAAAAGAAATAGCCAAAATAGTTTATGCAAAGTGATTCTCTTTGATTTGTTTTTCAATTTACATTTGTTCCAGAAAGTGGATGTTTTCAGACTGATTGTCTGTAACAGTAATTATTGCATTAACTTTGTTCTTCAAGTCCTTTCCCAATTTTGTTCTAATTGTAGACCACACGGACCAGAGAAAAATTTTTAGTTTAATTTTGCGGTGTTGTTTCGAAAGGTCATAAACACAGAGTTTGAAACTCTGAAGCAAACTCTGAACTGAGCCAAGTCCTTGTTCAGAGGAGAGCTAGAGAACAGCGTACTCCTGGTGAGCTCTAAGGGCACACGTGTACTGAATTTTCTCTTTCTTCAGAGTTTTTGAAAGATGTGTTTCCTACATAAAAGTAATTGCTGTAGAGCTGCCAACTCTCCTTTCAGGAGTGGAGAGCAGACTCTCATTACTGATGTGAAGGACAATGAAGGGCGTAAAGATCTTTTGGATGTTCACTTAGTAACTCTTATTAGAGGACCAGGCTCTTCCCAATGAGGGAGCCTTGTCCTCAGCCTGTTTGAATTATTCTGAGTGGATTTACATATGTTTACTCCAGTTCAGTTGCTGGAATATGCATGTACCACCTAATAGGAAATAGATTTTTTTAAAATATTGATAAATATTACTGAAGATTATTAAACACCTTTTACTGAGCATTCACTTCTGCTCATTGATGTATAGGCATGATCTCAGGCTATGGCAACATGGATTCAAAAGTGATAATGTTTTTATCATATGTACCTCTAAAGCTAAAGAACTACTGAATTTTAGTAAGCTGAAGGTAAGAATTGATCCCACTCACGTAAAAAGTTTTTGTTAAAATTATGCCTTATAAGAGTACCTGCAAGCAGATCCACAATAGAAGTCAGGCTGTAATGAGAAAAGAAGCTATAGCTTATTCCTTTTAATTTTTTTTTTCCCTCTGGAAGCATTCTATATATACAGTTACAGAGTGTGTAAACTACAGAAAGAATCAGAATTCGAATGTATCGATTTTCTTTAATTGATAGGTTAATAAGGTAATTGTAGCAATGACTCTTAAACAGCTTAAAATCCATCTGCCCTGTATTATGTTTGGAAATTTGCTTTCAATTCCCGCTCTGAAAGAAACCCTGGAGTCAGATGCAATGCTTCCAGGACTTGAAATTATGTTAATATGAAAGAGTTGCTGACATGTCTGAAGTATATTCTAACTTAATAATACGCATTTCTTAGGAAGATAATCATCTTCCAATTTGTCTAGGACAGAAAATAAAATATCATAGAAGCAATTAAGATATAGATGTATCTATAAAGTTCCTCTGAGCCTCTTGTTCATCATTATATGTTGTCCTGATCTATAGTTGAAAATTTGTAATAATAGTGAGGCCTAATACAAATGGAGATAATGAATTTCTTAGTATTATAGACCTTAACTTTGAAAAGGCAGCAGAGTCTCACAAATTTATTGTCTAGCCATGCAGTAATGACAGCAAAATATTCAGAGACATCTGTTATAAAGAATAAAAGAATTATTCAGAGACATCTGCTATAAAGAGTTATAAAGAATTATTAAAGAAATCTCTAACCCTTGAGATAAAGGTAATTTTTTAGAGTCATTACTGTAAGAAACTGGACCAAAGCAGCAATTGTCAGCTGAGACTAGGATATTCAGAGCTTTCTATCCTCTGAGTTATTTTCTTTTTGCTGTCATCCACCCTTTCTTCTACTGGGGATAAGTTATTATTAAAAAAAACTTAATAAATTTGGAAATTCATTTATCTGCATTTTATACTTGCATGGTCGTTTTCCTGATCATTTTGTATATGAATTATAGCTAGCTTTTCATAGAGAACTTTGAAAACCTTCTCAAGTATCTAGAGACACTTTAGATATTCTTGGATGTTAGGCCAAAGCCAAACTCACAGACTGATCCTCCACTTTTATTTCTAGTACTGTATCTTATTAGAATTTGTGATTCTGGTTTGATTAAAAACCTTGAAGCTCATTTTTATTGCTGGATTATGAAAGAAGCTTGGCTGTCAACCCTGAAGCACTTTCTAGGATGTGTTCTAGGTCTGAATACACGTGGTGTTATCAATTCCAAGCAAGAATGCGGTGATGAGGTCAATATGTCTATTATGTCTGAGATGTGCAGTTTTTGAGAATTAGATGGGAATGATGTCTTCATAGAAAACTGGAAAGTGTTACGGTTTTGTTTTGAATAATTTACAGATCACCTCGTGGAGGTCAAGCATTTTCCCTTGGTCAAAATAATCTTCTCTTCATAGAAAAGTGCAGATTATGTTGATGGAAACATTTGTGTCAAGGAAGATATTTTGTGAATTCATGTCAACATTGCAATATTGTTTTGGCTGAAAAGACAAAAAAGCCTCCCCACACACCAAATTTATATTTTAGAAACCTTTAAATGAAAATGCCCTAACACTTCTATTAGAATGCTTTGTTCTGAAATATAATTTTCAATAGAGATTTTCCCCAAATTGAAAATGAACAGATTTTTTTTTTTTAGGTTGCATCAGTAATTTTATGATGACTTAAGAAGTTTACCAAAATGTCACTTTAATGAGCTTCATTTGTTGAAATTATACTTATAAAGGATCGAAACAATAATTTTACATGTATTTGTTTGTGTGTCAATATTTTGGTTCTCGTTTTCCCTAGGAAACTGCGGAACTTCAGCAACACGTTATTTCTCTGATTCTGTTTTTTTATTGCTCAATTTCTTTCCACTAAGTCTAATTTTCACTAAGTTTATATCTGGTCTCTTTTTTGGCAATTTTAAATCATTTTTTTTCATCTGGAAACCTACATAATAGGTCTGAACCAAGTAATTTCTGCAAAATATGTAGGCACATCTCTGCTATCTGTACTATCTGAAATGCCTCTAATTCAGGTGACAATCATGTGTATGACGTAGTTGTTTGAAGGTGCATTTTTAAAAAAAGGCAAGACTAAGATAGTCTTATGAGTTAAATTTGTAAATCTGTGATAATTGTCCAGGCAGTTAATGGAGAACATCTGAACCTTTGGCCTAAGACTCAGAAAAGGAGATCCTCTGTAAGAAAGCTAAAGTCAGATGAAATACTATGATGCTTATTAAATTGTCTCTGTCTTGGAATAGCTAAAGAACCATTGAGTTTCATTATTGTGCTCTTTTTGGATATATAACAAAAATAACTTTGTAAGAAAAAGTATTTCTAGGTCCTAAGATGTTAATTCTTTCTTTCTTTTCAAAATTTACTTCCAATTATTGTTCTAGGCATTATGCAAGAAGGTTGCAATATTTTTCATCTGTCTTTGCCATAGAAGCATCTCTCAAGTTAGTATAGGCTATCGAATATTTTCTGAGTACTGGGAGGAAAATTTCAGCCATTTGGCCAAGATTTCCTGAGGTATTAAATAACACCTTGGACATCTTGGACAAATAGCCAATATTTGTCAATATGTGCAGATCAGTTTCATATATAGAAAACCAGATTGATGCATCTATGACTGACTCTGTGTGTGTTAGCTGGTGTGTGTCTGTGTGGTAAGTTGGAGACGTAAAGAACGTAGAACTTACTGCGTGGGAACAGTGAGTCATTAAACTTGCTCTTCACAGCTATAAATCGAAAACCAAATAAGCATGCACGTTTTCATGCCTGCGGTAAAAGAAACAAAACAAAAAGGGTTGAATATTCAATGTATGAATATTCAAGATTTACCGTCTTTTTGATTTCTTTTACAGTGTCTTTTTTATTTTGTTTGTACACAAAGTGCAGAGGTGTGCAAGACGGTACACAGGTTTGTTGAGTTGTGAGCTTTTTACCCCAACAAGAGTAGGTAATGCTTCAATTTGAAAAGATGCAGAAACACTGCTAGCAAACTCCGTGCACAGAAGTCACAGGAGTCACAGGATCAGAATCACCCTGTGATTAGTTAAGCAGCTAATGCTGTTGGCCATGAACTTGAGGTGATATGAAGTAACTTGTTCTTTCTTTGAAAATATCACAAGATTACTAATTTCTTACATTTATTTTGTGTTGCACATCTCATATGACCACATTGGTGCCCCCTTCACAACGCATCAGTGTTACCCACAAATTGCTTGGACTAAGGAGTCTGAGGTAAGTCTGGCTTTTCCAGTGCCCACTTTCTGACAGATAAGTAATGGGAACCATTGCAATGACATCTTAAGCTTGCAGCCCTCAGACATCCCATACAATGTTTTAGTGAAAACAGGAATGGAGAGAGATGCTAAGGAATAGAAAGACTTGGATCCACCTATACAATGCTCTGCAAGATGGAAATACACTGTCAAAGGGAAAACGGTTTGCCTCTGAGGAAGAGTATTACCCAAGAAACAAGAGAGATGTGTGGAAGAAGAGCAACTGTCTGAGTCAATACCATGTCTTGATGGGTTTGGGCATAGCAACTGGTCTCATGTAAAGCTCAAAGCACAGGCTTAGTCTGGTTTGTGAAATAATTGTTAGCCTGGTTTGTTTACTTGAGATATTCCTTTAGAATATTCAAAAGTCAAATCTGTTCTTATTGCATATAATGGCTGTGTTTTCAGCGCATGCATGCGGGTTTAACTTTTTGAACTGTGTTTCCACAGTGAAAGCTTTGAAACAACAGTAACTGCAGGTAGCCATCTATATTTGTTTAAATGAACTTCTGCTGTCATTACAGTATTTATAGAAACCTAAAGGGCTGCAGATGCAGTTTAGCAGATATTTGTTTACATTTTAAGGAGGTAATTATGCGATGTCCACCAAGCTTGTGTGCAATCTATAACGGTAATTATCATGCTCGTACAAAAATACAAATTATACTCCAAAATACGTACCCCATGGCAAATTATTCCCTTCTACATTTTTAAACTACTTAGAAGAATAATGCTCTCCTACACTATTACTGCTTGCCCTGCTTTCACTCTAGTTTCTCTTACTTTTGTGTGATTACGGTTGATGTACTCTCACACTGCACAGCAGATTAACTTTTTCCCCCAGCTTACGTAAGCAGTCACCTCAAATGGAACCACTGATGCAAGAGGCAGCAGAGTCATCTTAATCTATGTACCCATCTACTCTACTGAGTAGTAGTAGTACCCATGAGACCTATTGGTAGAAATGATGTGTAGTTGCAGTACAGCTCCAGTTCTATCGTCTGCAGTTGTAAGGCGACGCTATATTGAATTTTGGAGCTCTAAGTGCTTTCATCCTGCTTCTTCACGCAGGCAAGCTACAAAATGTTCACTGCTTTTCAACACTTCAGCCTCTGTAAGTGAAAACTCAGATATATAGAAATGATTGTGGACTAGAAACTTTGCTGTGTCAGAATTCAACTTGACTCACAGAAAGAAAACTCTCTGGCACCTTTCCATCATTCTGAGCTTGGCTGGTAAGGCAACTGATTGGGATTAATCTTCTCTAGCCTGAGCTACAATAGCGCTGGGACAGCTCCTCCACAGCTAGCCTAGCTGTATCAAATGCCAGTAGTTTGATGACAATATTTATTTAGTCTGTGGCAGAAATCTGGAGAGCCAAGAGTCTTTGCTAAGATCATAACCTGAGTGAGAATAAACCATATTCTTATTTTCCTGTGGCTGTGTTAATCAAGACTGTGTGTCACTCTACAATATTTAAGAAAAATATATTTATACATTAAGTTTTGTATCTTAAAGTATTTACAGAATCATCTAATCTGATCCTTGCTCGCTTTCAAAAAGCCTGGAATGCTTAGGAGTGAACCATGCAAGGAGTTTCCAGAGGTATCTGATTGATCCGAGCAGAACTCACATAACGAGTGGGCACTGAAAGCCTGGAGCATACAAATCTTTCACATGGCAGAGAACAAACACTTTTTTTCAGTGAGTCTCCTAAAAGTGCACATTAGGAGAAAGTTACAATAGGTATTAGAAATTGGTTGTTCTTCACCATGTTGAGCCTCTATGCTTAGGAGATACTACAACACCTAATAATAGAATATGTTTATCCATGGGTTTCCTTAGTTATCTTTGGGAAAATGTGATTTTCCTCTTTCTTTTACATGAAAATAATTTCTGATTCTGGATGGCCCGAATAATGTGGATCCTTGTTCTCAAGTCTGGATTAGATTGGCTTTGCAAGGAAAAAACTGAGTTGGGGCAAATCTGGCTGTGTAGAGTTAGTGGGTTGATCTGACCATGGTGTTCATAAATCTCGGGATGCAAATCAGAATTGCAGCTGGCTGCCAATTCCTAAGGTTCAGTGTAGCAAACACAGCAGTCTGAAAGCCACAGTCTCGAGTCTTCATTTCTCTGCTTCATTGATACAAGGTCAGAAATGGTTATATTTTCGCCCTTCACTGCAGGGCTTCTCTTAAGCATATTACTCAATTACACAAGCTCCCTATAACTCAGGAAGTAATTTCACATTGGCCAGACTAATAATTTTCTGAGGATAGGAATATGCTAAGAAAAGACACTGGATCACGATCTTAAGGGGAGGATGATTTGCCTGATGAAATGTAGATGTCTGCGCTTGAGCCAGATGTCTATGCTTCTGTTACAATCAGTGGAGAAAAACAAGGAAGAGTAGGATGTAACTCCACTTCTCTGACAGGGCTAAAACCGTGCAGATAAATTGTTTTCTATTAATGCCAGTTTCTCTACCAACCATAAAAGGAGGCTTGGATGAATAACTTGGAAGCAGACAAGCAAATCAGCTCCTCAGTGCTCAAAGCAGAATGAATCTTTCAAGTGGGACACAGATGAAGAAACACGGCCGATCAAACTAATAATTTGGAGCTCAATAATCTTCTGATGCACTTTGTTTCACAGGAAAATTTCTGTCCAGCTCTGAATAAAACTGCTAACATTTCACTATAGGGGGGACCATTCCAAAGGTGAGCTCTCCTGGCAGCCCCATTCAAACTGGAAGAGGTTTCCTCTTTTCCCAGTAAGGGATTTTGCCTCCTCAAAGCTGTGCTATTTGCCTTTTTAAATCGTGTCAGCTGTGTATAAAGATGCAAGACACAATTAGTGTCTCAGCCGTCAGCGTGCAATGTGATTATTTCTGCTACATTAATATTTCAGCTAATTCATCAAAACATATTATTCACCTGCAATAACCCCAGAGGCTCTATTCCTCCATAGAATTCTAAATGGTTTTGCTTTTGGTGAAAGCTGTAAGAGAGGGAGAGGTTTTATGTTTGTTATGTTGAAATGAATTCGAGATCAGGGCAGAATGTTTTGCTAATATTGCTGAAAGACATAAAATTGGTTTCGTGTTTGGCAAACCTTCTAATCTGTCTGGTACGCTCTCAAGCCTTTCAAAAACCTTGTGTTTTTTGCCTCCTCAGAAGAATATACCTTCTGAATAAATTTAGTGTAAGAAAAGAGGTGAAATATTTAGATGAAAAGTACCTGTCCTGCTTTTCTGAGAAAAAATGAGCCTGAGGAAGGGGATAGGGCTTTTTTCCAGCTCCCCCCCTCAAGCTTAAAATCTTCCAGACCTGGGATTTGGGAAAGGACTGTTAGGTCACGCAGTATGGGGTAGCCTGACAGTTACAGGGCAGTCCAAGCTGGCATCACCCAGCGAGCATGTGACAAACTTTACCTCTGAAGATAAATCTGTGTCATTGCTTCAGACTGTGCATAGCAGGTACTTTCAGGAAGCAACTTCTATATCTACTGCAGACTTGGATATCTTCATAACTTGCCCCGAATACTTTCTATTTATCGTGTCGTATGAAACCTCTATTTCCTTATTCCACAAACATAAAAGTATTTTCAAAAAAAAAAGAAAAGAAAGAAATAAAAATAGAACATGTATTTCCCCCTCCTCCAAAGTCTTTTCATATACATTTCTTGCATGCAAAAGTGTAGCTTTTGATATACATCATTTTGTAGGGTTTTTCTGGCAGGAGAATATTTTAATGTGAATAAGTACAGCTTCTGCCTGCTTCACACACTGGTTGCCTTAGTAACTGTGGCATAGTGCAGCTGAAGTGTGCTGATACCCTTGAAAGGGAGTTTGAAGGAAGCAGATGGGCTGTGATTATCATTGGTTGGATCAATTAGACGAGTAGATTGTGAGACACTAAAAATAATACCTTCAATTGCTTAAAAAATTAATTTTGCAAGAGGAACAGCATTTTCAATGTGACTACTTAAGATATATGTCATTGTATTTGCAATATTTTTGTTCAGTTTATATGATGGGGAAAGACGCTATTTTCCTGTTTTTTAGCAGAAGATGAACTCAAGAGCTTTACTTTATTTTTAGTGATTTCTTCACTTCCAGACAGTAGCTGCTGGTATGAACAAAGTGTGTTAATATGCTAAAAAATTAACTAATCCATAACAAACAACAGAATGAATTTATAAACTAGTTACCTATGTTGAGTTTGAAAACAAAGACAAGAAAGGCAATACTAACATGTCTTTACAAAAAAAAGAGGAGGAAAGGAAAAATCTGATACTCGCAACTTTGGTATTTTTGCAGAATATGAGTTCTTTTCTAGATGAAAGCTGGGGTACATTGTAGCAGGGGGAAAAAAACCCAACACGTTTGGAAATAGTTTTGTACATTATCTTCTTAACGGATTTACAGAGTGTAACTTTATTATCCTGTTTTGATTGACCATAAATTTATTACAAAAGAAATTTCCACATTTTAAGAGAAAAGGTCTCTTTATTTTTTAACAGGAAATTTTGCAGGCTCAGTGTTAAATATTCTATAACATTTGCAGAAAATTGGCCACTAAACTAAAAATTACTGATAAGGAAACAGAACTCATATAGGACAAGCATTCTTCTGATATCCATGAGCTCTTATAACACTTCCCAAATGTAAAAACCACCTTTCTCCAAAGAAAATGTGCATACATGAGAAGTGTGAGAGATGTAATCCTTTTATTAGATCTGAATCCTCTGTATGGAACATCTCCATTCTTTGTGTCTTAACTGTATCACAGACACTTTGCTGTCACGTTTGAACAAGTGGGGTACCTGGCTTGGTAGCAATAATGGATGCCCCCCACACACCAGATCTTGAAAGCTACATTTCTCTAAGGGAGGTTGATATCCCAGGAGCTTCTGACGTGATCACCACATTGAAAGGGGCACAGAATCGCTTTTCATTTTTCCTCAGACACAATTTTTGCAGAGTTTCCTAGGAGTGTGTACTAACCCCACTCCTCTGTCATATTCCTGCTGTTAAAAATGCTCTGATTACAGCTTATTTTCACTGCTGGCATGCCTGCCTGTTTGTAACACTGCTTTCTGTGGTCTCTAAGAAACTGAAAGTGTTGAGGGACTGGAGGCAAACGAAAAACACGGAGTTAGAAAAAGACAAGATGAGAGCAGGCACAGCTCCTGAGGGGCTACTTTTTTTTCCTGGAAGAAATAGCTGTTGGAGAAGAAGAAGATAACAGAATGCAATTACCAGGAAGAGTGTGCTGGTAAACTAAAAGGTATTTAGTTTAACAAATTTAGTCAAACTGAAGAGATATTTAAAGCTTCTTTTCTATATTTTATATATACCCCTGTTGGTGCCTGAAGCTTAAGGGGCTCTCTGGTAATTCTCCCTCACACTTCAAGTAACGCAACTTTCTGAGGAAGGTGTGCTTTGCTTTGCTGTAGGCTCCCATGGGAAGTGGGGATTGGGGAATTTACTGAACTCCAGATACTCTTTGAGATCAGAAAAGATTTTTATTAACATTTCAAAATCTTTGCAGCAGCAAATGCCAGTAAAGACCAGTCACAAAGCCTGGAGGCTGAGGAAGGTGCTCACGGAAATGTGGAATCCTCAGTAACATTCTCCAAGTTTGACCTACTGTAAAGACAGAAAAATAGAAAGTGTGTGAAATTGTGACATGTTGTTTCTCTTGTCCATGGGCTGGGGAATCTGGGACTAGGTGAGAAGTTCTTATGTTTTCCTATTTTTTCCATTTATGCTGCTCAGTCCAGCTGAATACGCTGATGTGACTTAGGAGTAGAGTCAACCGCTCGTGCACTGTTACTGCTTCACTAAATTTGAGTCCCAGAGAAATGTTCAAGGATTCCTGGCTGTTATAAGGGCCAGCAGGTCTCATTGCCTCTTTAATGGTGTTGGTTTTGACATGCTTTTACCAATTAGCTGATTGATCAACTGATGAGCTGAGCAGAGCGAAACAGGGCATTATAGTGTGTGCAGAATTTAGATGAGCAAGTTATGAAAGTAAACCATTGTAGGACTCTTAATTTTAGACAACTTAGTTTGCTGGATTTCAGTCCTGGATGTGTTCAGCACAGCTACACCGCCACAGCACACATGATGAGATGAGTGACATAAGTAAGATGAATCACTTCTTAGGGTTTCATTGCCTCACTTGATTAGAGAGGTGCCCCATCACCGTAATTCAACAGCGATGAACACTGCAACAAATCCTAAAACAGAAAATCAGAAAAATATAGTTAATATATACAGGATAGCAGATACAGCTTCAAATGAAGTGTGTTCCCCTATGTGTAACAGGGCACACAGGGAAAAGGACTGCACACAGTAAATAAATTGGGGAACACTGGAAAATAAGCACATTGTAGCAATTTTAATTACAAGCCTTTTAAGGATTAGGTTTTGGCTTTGGTCTGTTCCCTTTGTTTCCCTAGTGTTTAAGAGAAAATTTAATAAAAATAGTCTGATTTGGCACTGTCAAGTAACTTCTTTTAATTTGCAGTTAACATGACATGAGCTCCCAGAGAGTTTTTTGATGAAATACTTCAAATATGTATCAAAACAAGAAGAAAAATTCTTCAAAGAACTTGGTTGAATTTAAGTGTCGCTAAACGAAACTTAACTGAACATTGGCCAGTTTTTTTAAATGCAGTAAGTTGAAAGACTTTGCTTACCAAGACAAAGCTACTTGGAGGTTGTCTTACTGTAATTTATTTTGTTAATTATAGAAAAGTTCTTACAGAGATCACAGTGAACTCTCCTGTAGTGTGCTACCTCATTTTGTATGTTTGCTGAAACACCCTTTTGTCAGCTACCCTTAATGTCGCCATAATTCCAGAGATCTCTCTATCTCTCTTGCTCTTGTGTGCTAGCAATAGCTTTTGTTTTCTTGGACCTTTCTTTCTGTTGCCACTGACTCTTAATTACATTAGTGGCTAACAGTATTACCTTAATTTCAGGAGCACCAGACAATTCAATCACAAGTGCTTGAGAGGCCGATCTTCAATTATCCACATCACGTGTTCCAATCAACCCTTGATCCTCTCCTCTCAGCACTTCGGATCACTGGTCCTGACTCAGCATCCACTGCTCAATTGCCTTTGGTGGAAACCCAGGTGAGCTTAAGAAGAGTAAAGACAGTCTCATCTGCCATGCAAAGGAGATTTCCATTTGTTGGCAATTTATTAATGTTTTTGTGTTGCTATTAGGAAGACCTTATTAGCAATAGAGAATTAGTTAAGTCAATAGCTTTCAAACCAAAAGCAGAAATGTATGTTTAATGGGACTGGTAAAACGAAGCAGTTATTCTGGGCTAAGAAGGCCATAAGGAGAAAATATCATGGAGAACATTCATCTATTCCACCATTCCACAATAATATCATATATTTTTTCATGCATATAAATTTCAAAAAGAAAAAGAGATGTCAGTTAAACTAGTATTCATCAAAAGCCAGGAAATGAGTATTATAAAGAATGGCTTAGAAGCAAATTACACACATTGTCAAAATGAAATGTCTTCACAAGATACTCTGAATTCTGGGATTCATTCTGGCCTGTGAGGTATTCTGTAAAACTCCCACAGGAATATCAATGTACCTTTGAAGTAAAGAAATTCAAACACAAACTAACAATCATTTTTCCTTCTAGTTCATGGACTTTAGAATAATCTTCAGTCTTTTCCATAGGCTGCCTGCCTACTTCTTTCCTTTGCAATGCTTTCTGAGTTTACATTTTTTCTCTTTCTTGCATTAAAAATAATTTAGGATGAAAGCACATCCAGAGATTTTCTGCTACATGTCCTTTTGTGTGTGGATATGCATATATACGTGTCTGGTGGCTGTTTTTGGTTTTTTTAATACCTTCCTGCTATCGGAAAAGAAGCTTTTGTAGCTAGACATACTACCTTTTCTGCTCTTTTAGGGGAAAGCCAAAGGTCTGCATATTTTAAGGCAACAAGGTAACTCCATAATAATATTTTCTGACTGATATAGCAAAATTTCTGCTGCAAAGTTCAAATCGTGACACTGATAAAAATGAAACTCACTTTTTAGAAAGATACCCAGTCCCATCTTAGAGGCTTTTCACAAGGACTCTGTGTTCAAGAGATTTTGTTCTGGCAACTAACTCCTTGTTGGGAGTCTTTGTCTAATCTCAGCCTTGCTTGCTCTTTTAGAGAATCCTCTACCATCCATCGAGTCATCTGTGTTCAACCCTTCCCCATGAGTGCTCTGTACCTGTATGCCCTGTGTCTATGTGAGTGGTAGGAGAATGACTTCTGTGGTATTAATGGTGTGGGGAAATGCATCACAGAATGTTCTTTCTTTTTGCAGTTTTGTAGTACTGTTATGTTATTCCACATAAATGAAGCTGTGTTACTCAGGTTTTCATAGCAGAAAATCCAGACAACTTTTCACTATGTAGAAATTAACATTCTGATGTGAGCAACAGCAACCAAGCCCATTGCTGAGTGGTGGTAAGGGATCCCTTCCACTTTCACATGCATCTAAACCACAGAAAAAGCCTTTGAAGATACTTTGTAGGGTAGATGTATTATTTATTTTGTTATTGCTGTTTATGTTACAAACAAGATGTACACAGATGCATACCTCTGTTGGTTTTGTGCTGCACACTTATGTACAAATCAGAGACTCCTAAGCCAGCGCATTCATCTTTATACAGAACTGGAACTCATTTACAAAGTATTTCTAAGCTCTGATCATATAAGCTATATGAATATGTATGTCTTCAAATTTCAAAAATAGAAAACCTAATAAGATCTGACTTTCCAGTTAAAAATCCCAGGGTCATGTTAGATTTGTCTCCCACAGAGCCTGACAAAACAAGGTCAGAATAAAACATCTACCTTGAAAAAGGAACAAAACCTCAGAACCAATACTGATGGTATCAGCAGTCTGTCTTTGAGAGGGATATGTGATGAGTTAAAACTGATCTCATATCCCATATGACTTCTGAAGGAGCTTTTAAGTTTGGGTTGACAATGGAAATGTAAAACAAACGAACAGACAAAAAAAAAACCCAGAAAGAAAACCAAACCCATAAAATTATCTCACCTTTTGTGTCTTCAAGAAGTATGTTCAGTTTTTTCTTTTTAAAATCTTTTGTTTGGTCAGGATATTTTTGCTTATATAAGTTTCATTTGGAAGCTTTAAATCATAATCTGATTTTATGAGGTGCATGTAAATTATATAATATATCTGCTCAGAAAAAAAAGGTTTTTGGCAGCCTCCTTCAGGGAAATGTCAGTGAAAGGTTGATGCAGATGAAAAACTCATGGACAGCTACATTAAGGCTGCTAAATGCTTTGTAACTCTCAGCAGTGCTGAGTTCACAAGGATGCTGAAGTGCCTCTAGCCAGCTCTAACTATTTAGTTGTAACAGCTCAGTTCTAGACATTTTCTTTTTGGGTATAGGCCGATCTGCATAAGCAGAGCATGATTCTAACAAGCTGCTAAAATTGTAGGATAACATAAAAGCAGGGGAAATGAATGTGTGAACGAAGAAAGCTACGGAGAACAGAAAATGAAGAATTAGTTCTCTCAGTGCTTTGTATATGATGCTAAAGGTGCCAAGGCATTGTCAAAATTAATATAATGAAAAAGACAGTAAGACTTTTCAGCAAATTTGTTCAATCCTTATGACAGTCCATAAAATATCTTAAAAAAATAGTTTGTGTAGGATTTTGAAGGATAGTTTTCCATAGATCCTGCCTTTTGGAGGACTTATTGTCTAGTTTATCTCTTGTGTTCCTGGACTTTGTGATTCACAAAATAAAGTAACAATATACTGACATTTGAAACTTCACAGTAATTAGTAGAGAAAAAAGTAGAAGTAAAAATAAAAAAAAGTAAATAAGAAAAAAATGTTACAAAAATGTTTTATTTAAAATATCCTGGATAAGAAATCAGAAGTACTCCAGAAAAATATCCAAGCACCTAAAATGCTTCCTCAGAAGGGAAAGAGGAGGGACAGGCACTGATCTCTTCCTTCTGGTGACCAGTGACAGGATCCAAGGGAATGGCCTGAAGCTGTGTCAAGGGAGGTTTAGGTTGGGTATTAGGAAAAGGTTCTCTGAGAGTGGCTGGGCACTGCAACAGGCTCCCCAGAGAAGAGGTCACAGCACCAAGATGGACAGAGCTCAAGAAGCACTTGGACAAGGCTCTCAGGCACGTGGTGTGATTCTTGGGGCTGTCCTGTGCAGGGCCAAGAGTTGGACTTGATGATTTCTGTAGGTTCTTTCCAACTCAGGATATTCTGTGATTCCATAAGGTAATGTGCTCCTACATTGGAAATTACTTGTAGGATTCCTTCTGTAGCACCATTTTTCTTGAAAAATATACTCTGGGAAGACATGGTTTTGAATCAAGAAGTGATGCTGAATGACATTTAATGACAGTTCGTTGGCTCGTTCTGCTGATTGCCTGACTCTCGAGTTGTCTAATTAGCTACTACCTTGCTGAATCTGCAGAATTTTTTTTCACTTATCCCCAGACCGAATATTTCTTTTTCAGAACAGAGCAGAACTTGTTCCAAATTCTTTCCCACAGTTCAGTCTGGTAGAAAAAAAAGGTACTAATGAAATATTTGAATCTGTAAAAAATTGAAAAGTCTTAGTTATTAATGTATAGCACTGAGATACTGCTCATGAAATCTATAATTTTCAAAGAATGTTGACAAATTGGGGCAGATGAAGAAAAAAGCTATTGACATGTTCCTAAGATTAGAAAGTATCTTGCTGTGAGGAACTGAGTTCAATCTGTTTACTTTATCTGAAATAACATTGGGATGTCACTTGATTGCAACATATGAGTATATAGTGCTTAATAAAAAGCACTTAAATGCAGCAGAGAAAGACATAATTAGAGCCTGCTAGCTGAGCCACAGATACTTGCATCAGAAATTTGGGACCACTTTTTAACAATGACGATAATTAAATGATGGAAGAAATTACTTTAGGGTTGCTAAATTTACCGTCTTTAAAGTCCTCAGCATGGCTGGAAGAAGTCATAATGTAGGACATTCTGCACTACTTCCTACTGCCAGCTGAAATCCTGCTGTGGGTGGGGGAGGAGGAGGATGCTACTGTCTCCCTCGTTCTTCTCGTAGTAAATGTGCCAAAGCCAAATTGGATTGTTTTCTCAAAATTTTCCCATAATTAAACACCAGTTACTGCAGTTGAACACAGGGACACATGATTGAGATCTAACGACCTGTGATATGGAGCATGACAAACTAAAGCTTTTGTCTTTTGATTTGCAAATCTGCGGACTTCATGCAGAGTTTTGCAATCTGGAGGAGTCATGTAACTCTACTGACTGTGGACTTGTTTGTTTTTTTTCCCCATTTTGTAAGAGTTGCCTGCCTTAAACAATATTAAAGTCGATGTTGTTCATAACCTGCTTGTTTCTGGGTTAGATCTGCCAGCACCCCCGAGTTCTTCTTGGCAGGGATGCGGCTCTTGATCTGTTCATCTCCCAGCCTGGGCTGATATTGGGAGTTACCTGGCTGTAGTTCTCTAACATTCCTAGTCATGTTTACATAACTTTTAGAAAATAAACATACCTACTATTAAAGTACAGGTTTTCATCTATTTAAAGTGCAAAATTGTCATGGCAGCCCAAATATCAGAAGGCACGAAATCTGCACTCACTTGTTCTGTGTGCAGGTTTAATGAAATGAGATAGGATAGACGAAGATGAGTAAAAATCACACAAAAGCAGTTCTATGTTTCTAAGG
This sequence comes from Mohoua ochrocephala, assembly GCA_013398855.1. Taxonomy (NCBI): domain Eukaryota; kingdom Metazoa; phylum Chordata; class Aves; order Passeriformes; family Acanthizidae; genus Mohoua; species Mohoua ochrocephala. Next base: position 6,275 of record VZTA01012738.1, on the reverse strand, counting down.
TCTCCCATATCCAAATGTCCTATGCTGTTGATTAGCTGTGTGATACCCCAGTCAGTGTGTTCTTCCAAAACAAAATCAATCAAACATGACAGTTCCTAACTTGTAAAGATCAAATTAGTGTGGTATTCCAAATAGGATTGCATGCTTTTACAACTGTCATTAACACAGTAATTTGAATTATCGTAACTCTGCATTGTAATTTCTTGCTATCTGATTGCTTGCTACTTATGGAAAATAAATGCACATTTCCTCATGCCCAGTACCATGAATAAAAATATAATGTACGTTAAAAATCAGGATAAATTTTAAAAAATTATTTCATTCCATAGTGACAGAAAAAGACTCACTTTAGAAATTTTGAAGAGCATATTTTGAAATTGCACTTTTGAAACATTTTGTTTCAGTGAGGAGCATATAATTTATGACATGTCATTAGACATAGAAATTATTTTGATTTTTTAAAAATATATAGACATTATATAAATATGCTTGCAATAGGAAGGCAAAATAAACAAAGTCAAATCAATTAAATAAATCTTCTTGACCTGCTAATATAAAATGCTTTGATGATCTACTGAAATGTAAAAGGAAATTTATGTTTAAGTTCTTCTATTAGTTTACCTTAAATACAAAGACAGAGTAGTAATATAAATTCATATGAAATCTAGCTGTTACCACATATTTCGCACTAAAACACAAAAACCCATTAAAATGGTCTGCCAGAAAACAGCTGTGGTAATTTAGTTCTGTCAAGTAAAAGCCACCCTGCATCGTTTTGTGAGGCAGATTCTCATTTGTTTCTTACAGCCCTTTGGGGCATGAAATATGATAATGGTCCATTTTGATGGGTAATTAATTGCTTTTACATGCATTTCTGCTGTATGAATTCATGGTGGTTTCTATTAAAGGTTCTGTGTCAATAAATCATGCCAAATGGGTCTCTGTTCAAGAAGGCAGTTATGCAAATGTTAAAGCCTTATTGAGGTTCTAAAGCACACCAAAACTGGAAAAAATGGAATGCCCAGTGAATGAGAATAAAAATAAGGATAGGAACACTTATTCAAGGAGATGTACTTTTGGCATGATTAATCGCCAGAAGCTTTTTTACCTTTAGTCAGTGGATTGACAAATAAACAGTAACTGTAATTTAGTAAAAGTACCTTTTTAAAAAAAATTCTTCAGTTCTCCAAATAATCATCTCATGTTCGATAGTTGATTTTTTTCTCATATCATTCATTGAGTTGTATATTTGGGAAACTGTCCCTGGAGTACTTCTTAGTGCTACAAATAAACATAATTGTAAAGATCTGGCAAAGGGCAATTTATGGTCTCTCTCCATAATGATACACTTGGGTATAATGTTTTCTGTTTTGTTTGAGATATAAAACATACCCACTATTAAGGACTTTCTTTTTTAAGATCTGTCATGTATAATACACCCAATTAGTTATAAAGCATATATGCCCTGAACAGTTGGTTATTTTTTCTAGATACTTACTGGACTTGACATATGGTTTTAACTGAGTTGAAAAGAATCATATTCTTTATTACTGTGTAAAATTTCATGTAACTTAGGTGTCAACAATGAGTAGGAGATAGGTCTCTATCAATTTCCAAATAACCTGGTCACATTTTTAAAAAAAATAGTAACAGTCGTGGGGTTTTTTTACAGTGAATTTTCAATGGTTGTTAAGGTAGGTCTGCTCTTTTTTTCTTTGCTTCTGTGCAAGGGTGAGCCATCAACTGGTATCAGTCTCGGAAGAGATAAAGTTCTTTTCCTATAGACACTGAATATATTGTATCATCGGATATGACTTTTTTACAATCATCAGATATGATTTTTCAACATGTATGAAGCTTGATGACATAATCAATAACCTTCTCTGTTTTTAAGGATAATTCTTAAAGTGGCTTAGAGTCAGATTTTATCTCAAGCCATACCACGGAATGAAAGATGTGAAGAAGAAAACAAGAAGTGAAGAATGAAGATTATAGCCACCTACTGGGAACATTTTTATAAAGTCTATGAAACAGTGCTTTAGGACATGAGTTAGCATTAAAATAGAATCATCACACACATCTGATTTCTGCAGGATCTGGATTCATAAAGTAAAATCCTAATTTCTTTGAAGTCAGTTGCAAAATTCTCATTAACAGTCATTAAAACATTCCCATTAGTAAGGTCAGGATGTAGGAGCCAAAACTGAAATGAGTTACTGCTGAGCGTTGTGATTATTAGCAAGTGCAACATTTGAAATTATCCTTCTCTTCAGTGTGAGGATATTTTTCCATTTATATGAGTTTGTTAGTCTGCTTTATGTGTTTAGAATCCAAACTCTTGAGGACAGAAATTAGTTTAGGAATATTTTGTACAGTCTCTTAACAAAAGGGCTGGTGATTTCAATTTGAGCATCTGGGTGCTATCAGAATGCAATGGTTTCATAATAACTGCATGCAAAACAGCTAGGAGGAAAATTGCATACAGAAGGGCAATTATCTGGAATATGATAATACAGGCTGCCACCTACTCTGGCTTTTCTTCGTAATGGCTGTTGAAAAAGACTGAGCACCTTTGTTAAGCATTTCAAAGACGGAGCAGTGACAGGTGCTATACAGAATTCAAGAGCTATTGTTTAAACTTAAGCAATATTGACTAAAACTCTGATTTCACCCTAGGAAGCCAGTTAATTATAGCTGAGGCTTTATTCAAAAGCTGACATGACATGGCTGACAGAATTACGGAGGAAACCGAGTTAGTCATTGACATCAATGATATAAAGTACCCTGATGCTTCTTACCTCATATGAGGGAATAGTTACAAATTGCTGGTGTGGTTGATGATGCACAGCGGTTAATGACATATACAGTGCATTTACTATGGAAAAAAAAAGGAAGATTCAGATCTAATTTATATGTATTTGACAGTCTGAAGGCTTTCACAGATGATGGTGCTGTCCTGAATGGAAATAAGGAATTAAATGAAAATTGAATGCTTACATCCTTTTCTGCAAGGTGGGCCTGAAGTACTACAGGCGGGGGGGGGGGTTGTTTTTTGCNNNTTTGTTGCATTTTGATACATTTTAAAGTTGTTTTTCCTTTTTTTTTGTGTGTTAGAAATTAATATTTTCTCTACTCTATGAAGAGGTAAAAACTAAATGCAAATGGAAATACAGTGTGTTTGCATTTCTTGAAAGATTGGGAGGCAAAAGAATTCTGGTTTTCATAGAAGGTATTTTATCTAACCTCCTGTTGCTCTAAGCCAAGAGTATTTTGATGCTATTTTTTCAGGAAATACAAAATAAGTCTGAAGTCTCATAACAGGAAGTCTTATATTTAAAATTAAAGGTCTTAGAACAGGAAAACAGGACAGGAAAAGGGTAAAGAATGGATATGTAAAGAAACATATTAGAGGTGAGGAGAATATGTGGCTACATTCAAAACTGGTAAAGCTAAGCATGACAAAGTAATTAAACCCAAAAAGTTCCCAATCCTCAATAGAAAATGGATTGCCAAACTCCAAGTAGTCCTGTGACCTATATTCCCAGAAAACAATTACTAGTTCACCATCAAAATGATTGATTGTTTAAAAAAGCAAACCCCCTGTAACTCCCTGTAGTCTTGCCTTATTACTTAACCACTTTTGAGACATGCAGGCTTAGTTTCCTGGGCTTTGAACCCACCTCTCCTACTTATAGGAATGAACACTGATGCTGAGTTAAATGACATTCCGGGACAAGGCTGGGTATTCCTCTGTTTGTCATGAGGAAATTGCTTCTTTCTGCACAGCTCAAGTAAATTCAAGAATTAGCAAGAAACCCACACCTAGTAATCGAGATGTTCACCTGGAGAAGTGGGACTAGGAGTTTCATGTTCCTATTCTGGTGAATGTTTAATATATTAATTTAATACTTCATCTACCAGATAATTGGAAGACCACTGTGTTTATATGATAGTCTCCAGAGGGGTTTCTGTCCTCAGAGAGAAAGGACTGTTTGTTAAACTCACATATGGGAATCAGGACCTCGTATAGGACTTTCTAATGTTTTTTTTAGCAAGACATTATCATATGGATGTGGTCTTGGTCATAGAAGGTCTTGGTCTTTGGAGCTAGATCTGTAAAGCAGATATCGGCTCAGATAGTCCCATTGTATCTAGCAGACCTATCCCCAGTCAGTTCCCAGACTATTATCCCAGCAGCAGTGAGAGTCAAGCAAGTCCAAGTCGCATCGTTTGCTCCTGGGGTTAGAAAAATGGTTGGCAGAGCCCCATAACATATGGCCCTGCTCAGAAACTCCTACTGAGAAAAAGGTGGGGAGACAAGCGGGCAATTCCGTTTACAGGCTTCTCTTCTCGACTTCCCACAGCGCTCTGCAGACTCCCTGTGCTCTTTGCATAACTACAGGTCTGAACAGGTGCCAAAGCTTCTGGTGCATTTTACAAATTGGCAACGAGATAAGCTCTGCTGCCATCCAGACAAATTATGCCCTGGTCCGACATATACTTCATCAAAGGGCTTGGTAGTCACCGCTGGGGATGTTTTTCATTATCTCATCCTCAGCGGGAGATCAATAGAAACAACAGTGTTGGCAAAAACTAGAGCCTAAAAGATGTCAAAAATCTTAATAATTTTTATTTTTTAATTTTGTAGACCCTTAAGTACAGCATAAAATCTTGCTGATTCACTGATTAATTTTGTTTAGGATTATTTCCCTGTAGAGAGGTTAGTGTGTGGCCAGACTGTGCTACTAATTACTTACTTTGAACATTACCTCCCATTCAACAGGCACATAAAGCAATATTTATGAATGTAGACAGGAAATGGCTAGTGGAACAGTATCCAAAGATGTTTCAGAGTGTTTTGGAGGTTTTAGATTCTGTTAAATTTATTAATATTAAGGAAAATGCTACTATATGGATCATTACATCAGAGCTGAGATAATAAAATATATCTGAGGTTTGAGAGCTATTCAATCTAATTGATATCAAGGAGGCATCCAAGCAAACTTTAATAAAGTGGGCAAGAGCAACACTAGGTAAGGTAAAATAATGAAAATTGGAGGCAAACGTAATAAAAACCAGGTAGTATTTATTCACTACCAGATTTAATGTCTTACTCTGAATATTCCTGAAAGTATAAAATTTAAGTGATGCATTAAAATCAGAAGAAATGTGCTCTTGACCGTAAAACTGCAGGTAGTAAATTTATCAGTGATACAAAAGTATAACTAGCCTGGAAGAGCAGCAGTCATAACCTCCTTCCATAGTCCTTGTATTGTTTGCACGCATCTTTTAAATATAGGCTTTGTAAAATGTTATCTTAGTTTAAAATCCGTTTGTGGTTTTAAGACAACTTTTGCTACTGGTACTGGTCACAGTTTTGCCTCATTTTACTGTTACTATAGTGTTTCACTATTTGTTTTTGCAGTTTTCAGTCCTTGATATCTTACACTTATTTTGTTGGTGGGTCAGGAAGGAAGAATGCTGTGAATTGATATACAGCAGATGTTCTTAGGAAATCATGCTATCATGATAGCACGATTCAGCTACCTCAGCAATACTTTTTCTCCCCCCAGTATACAGTGGTGTCTCTCTTTGGTGTCCATAATATGAGTACATTAGGCTTAAGTCAGGTGTTTACCACACACCATTCTGGGTATGTGATATCTCTGTGAGCTGGTGTGCTGAATATTTACAAAATAAAGAGAATTCACTTTGCTAAACCCTGAAAATTGTTATGACAAATACTCTTGATATGATCCCATTTATTTCCTTTTTTAATAGAAAAAAATTCAAGTAGAATTTCTTGAGGTATCGGTCTTGAGAGAAGGCGGCAAATGGCTTTTCCCTAACGTCTGTTACTTTAAAAGAAAAAGAGATGTCTGTTGTTTGATATGTGATTGATATATATTCCTGTTCTAGAAACCTGGAAGAAATGTTTCAAGAAAAGATTTTTTTCTATAGAGACTTTTAAAAAAGACTTTCATAAAAAGAAACATTTTCATTACTTAATACCCATTAGAGGTATTGGCTCTTTCCATGTTTAAGACAGTCATTTCCTTAATGGAAACAGTTACTTCACAGAAAATTGACTTATTTTCAAGGAGTTCAGGTTAGAAATTCAGATATGCAGGATTTTCAGGAATTATGACTAGGTTAACCACCCACATCATATCTAAAAGAATAGTTCTTTGCTTAGTTTAATAGCATGATGATCCATTTTTTATTTTAAAGGGTAATCCTTTTTTCCTTTTCTTTCTGAAATGAAAGAGAAAGTG
>VZTA01012737.1:122345-173678 GCA_013398855.1 Mohoua ochrocephala | reverse complement strand
TTTTTTTTTGTTGTGGTTTTTTTTTTTTTTTTTGCGTCGTTGTCTCCATAAATGCCACTCGTAGGTTATTGAAAAAGATGACAAGTTTCTCATGCACATCAGAACCCCCCGAGAAGCTTCTTAAAAAATAAAATTAAATTAAAGTACAAAATTAAAAACAACGACTCAGGCCGGTCTCTGCCCTCCCCAGCTCTCCACCTGCCCCCAGCAGCCCGCTCAGCACCCGGCTGCCATCCACTGCCACATCTCCATTCTCTTCTGCTTTGGCCTCAACCATCAGCACAGTGTCTGTGCCCACACCCCTCACTACTTCCACATTTAGGTCTGCTGAGAGCACTACTCATTCTTCCTTCCAAAACACGACATCGACTCCATATGGCAAAACACCTTCATTAGCTGTCCCTACCAGTATCTCTGCCCAGTCCAGTCCAGCGTTGATCCCAACTGTTCTATCTACAACCATTACCTTTGCTCCCCACGTCACCACTACTGCTTCTACAGAGTCGGCCGAAGGGAGTTCCCTGCGAACAACAACACTGACCACTGCCCGGACCACATCATCTCCTCCTCTCACCTCTGGACTTTCAACATCCCTGTCCTCTGCTGTGCCATTAACAGTGCCACATGGTAATGTATCTCCTTAGCATTTCCTTTATCATGGCTTTGCTTTTAATGCCTTTTTTTTTTCCATGAGTGTATGAATTTTTTTCTTTACGTATCCTTTGGCTAGGATCCTATTTGTACCCATTGGCTCCACCTTTTGTTTTTGCCCTTTTTGCAGTTATTTTTTGTAAAGCTGTTTTCTGACGTCTTAGATTTCCTATCTCCAGGTTCCCTGCTATTCAATATTTTAAATATTAAGAAGTGTGAGTTAGATCATCGGACAGGATGCACTTCAGGAGAGCCACAAAACCTTTATCCTGTCATTTTAAAAGGCAGTGTAAGAAACCTCTTATTGGGACAGGCTGTCCCCTCATTACCCTGCAGCCTTCCTGTTAGCTCTCATATGCTCTGCACACTTGAGCATTTTTGGTATCTCTCCTGCAGGATCTTGTTTTCAGAGTTGTCAAGGTACAGAGATGTGTTTTGGCTCCTGTGCATAATTAATCACCTAATATGATTTGGCTGAAGGAATACCACCTTCTGTAATTTCCACACCACCTCATGTAAAGGGAGGCACACAAAGCAACATCTGTCTATTGGCTTTAAATGGAACTGTTGTGCTTGAGGATTTACATTACAGAATACAATCACCTGTAGCTGAGCCTTTCATCTCATTTTCACTGTAAACCTTGTGAGCAGCGTCCAGCTTGGCCAGGTCAGGCAGCTTGGCCACCAGGCCTGGCAGAATTACCTCCCTGCAGAGCAAACAACTGAATGCACAGTCTCTATCCTTTGTCCTGCTGTCACACAGGTGCTGCACTGCCAAAGAAGCTGGTTTCAGTTTTAACAGGAAGGAGCCTCAAACTGACTGCATGAGCACTGGGAAATGACAGTTTGACCCAAGGAGGCAGGATTCTTTCTACTGACACACTTCCTTTGACCCTGCTTTCCCTTCATCCTCAAAATTTTCACCTCACAGAATGGGGAATTAGTAGGAACTCTCATAAGCAGAAGGATTTTCCCCAGTATAGTTATGTTTTGGGGATCTGCTTTGGATTTTGTTCCCATTCTTTTCCTAAGAGAAGCGCTTCAGGACATTACCTTCCCAACCACAGCAGTACTGTGTTTGTTCCTTGCAGTTAAAAGGCAACTATTTATTTCAGAAAGCTGTGAACAAGTTCTGCTTTCTCTGCACTTTCCAGCCCTGAACTAAGCAATTCTGATACTTTTTCAGCCTGGCACAATATTAACAATATATTTCAGCCCAGAAAAGAAAAAGTTAAGTACTAGCATAGCTCCTAATGCTGCATTCACAAGATACAGCATCTTAATCTACGGCCCAGTTAGCAGCTGTCTTACCTTCCAGTAAGAAAATCCCAAAGTCATACTACAGCATTAACTGAGCTTCCCCTGCAATGATGTTCAATAATCTATAACCTTTCTCTCAGCAGGGAATCTGACTGTGCTGAAAAGATCATTGTGCAGGATCAGGTGTGAGCAGTGCATGAATTGCTGTCATGGTTTTCAACATCTTTGTTCTCCTTAATATAAACTTCAAACACTATCTTTCAACTCCTTGCAAAACCTGCGTTTTAAGTCAGCTTTCTGCTTCATAAAGTGCTTAATGTGGTGCTTCGAGGCAGGAGAAAACGTAGCACTGACACATAGAATTGTTACCTAACATGTAGCATTACACATCCTCCCTAGTAAGGCAAGTTGTAAACTTCTGGCTGCCTATGAATAAATATATCCTTAAAACGAGTGAATTAAGCAATTTTCAAATAAGTAAAGTCTGTGAACCAGAAATAACTACCAGAATGAGCCAACTGGTTGTTCCTCTTTGCATCTTTGTGTTCTCAGCAGAGGGTTAGTTTTTCCATGCTGGACTGAATGTGCACTGTATTCTTAACAGGATTTTTTTTGCTCATTTGTAATTCCAGCAACTTCTATTTTCTTAAAAAAGAACTTTGTTCTTTTCTTTTGTTGTCCTCCAGGGTAAGCCTCTCCTGCAACTTCAGTGCTCAGTTTAAAACCTTCTCTTGCTCTGTTACTCACTTGTGACTTGTTAATTATCTCATGCAGTAAGAATGGTTTTCCATGAAACCAAATATGGAGGCTTTTGGGATCTAAGAAAGGTCACTCAAGAAGATGAAGATGAATTACAGCAGAAATTTTTTCTTTTTACATTTGACAGAGCGTTGTAGAGAAGTTGAATATGAAGAAGAAATAACTTACAAAGGCTGTTCCATGAATGTCACTTTGAGCCAATGTGAAGGATCATGTCCATCTTCAACAAAGTAAGGATAACTGAGACTGTACAGTACTAAAGTTGTTTTCCTTATTTGGTCATCTCTTAAGTAGGGAAATTTATGAACTACTGCTCCTTTATAATTCAGGGAGGAAAATGTGGTTAGAATCCACCCAGCAATATACAATGTTGCTGTATAAACCAGTTAATAGAAACAATAAGGTCATTTATTACAAGGGGATTTACATCTAATCTAGGAAGGTCATCTCACTTCCTTAAGTTTTTGTTGTTTTTTAGAAAAGCCAGACATCAATGCTGCAGGTTTGGAGGGCTTTTTTGGTTGTTTTTATGGTTGGGGTTTTGGTTTTGTTTGTTTGCTTTTTAAAGACTCAAAAGGTGCTTTAGACTACAAATACTTTTTTTCAAATCACTAAGAGAGTAAAATAAGAAATTTCATCTAAGGTAAGCAATGTCACTTCAGTTGTCTCGTAACATTCTCCTAATAGTGTAATTCAGGTGTATTTTATAATTACAAGGGTGCTGGCTGAGCCTGTGCAGTTCTGCTGCCCATTAGGAGATCTGACAGGAAATCAAGGCTTCAATACAAGTCAACAGTGCAGCTGTATTAGAGTTCACTGTTATTGGGGGAAAAAACATAAAATTGGTGAATTCCCAACAATCCAAGCCAACACAAGGTTCAAGAATAAGAAAACAATGAAGGGTTTTGCTCTTGCAATAACTAATTTAAATTAATCGTTAAGCTAAAAACTGTCCCCTTCAAAGCACATTCAGGTGTCCTCCAGCATTATGAGAACTGCTAAGCCTGGAGGAGGAATTTTGGAGTTAAGGCTTGTCACAGTCAGTCAGAAAGTTGTGGTTAAAACCCAGTTTTAACTGAAACCAAGAAAACTTTTCTCCTCTTCAGATGAGATTTTTTTTTAAAAAAAGTGTTTTCCTTAACTCTCCTGTTCCAATACCTTGGTTCTGACCTGTATCTATACAGCTTCCCACTGACAAAGAGAAAGGCAGAACCAAGTCCAGCAGGAGGCTGAACATGTCAGGAATCAGCTGCCTAGGAACTGCAGTACTGTAAGGACAGACTCAAATCCTTACCTGCCTATTCAAGCTCTCACTTCACCTACCTGTGCTCTGTTACTGTGAATTCAACAATTATGTGCAAGTCCTCTACCTTGTTAGCTGACCTCACACCCAGAACTGGCATCATGCAGCCATCACTTTAGATTCCAGCGCCTAACTGCTCAGAGGGAGTAAGGGTTTTCCTTCCTCTGTGAACTGCAAAAGGAACACACACAATTTAGCATCTGCAAAAGAGACTTTTTGTAAACTGTAAGTAGTCCAGTGCACAGCTTTAACGAATTTAATCCCTAGTTACTTTACAAATATTCAGAAAGGCAAAAAGAGACCAGGGGAATCAAATTCTGTCTGTTTTCCAGTGAGGTCTGAGGCCTAATAGATGATGAGATCATAGAATCACAGACTGTCCCGAGTTGGAAAGGACCCACAAGGATCGAGTCCATCCTGTTCTAAAAAGGCAGGCAGCAGCTCAGCACACCCGAGTTTCTGCATCACGAGAACTTAAAATGGAGTCCTTTCCCACACTGTTTGTAGTCCTGTAGATGACAGAACCATTCAATGGAGGGCTGTGCTCTTTCCTCTAAACCTCCCAGCACAGAAAAAAAAAAGCTCATATACTTGAAAAGCTGTGAGCCTAAAATGCTGTAAAGAAATGCCAACTGCTTCTCTCTCTCTTCCACACAGGCTGGATGCTGAGAAGATGACGGTCACCACAGCATGTGGCTGCTGCAGGCCACTTGAACTTCTTAAGAAGGAATTCCAACTACCATGCCAAGACCCAGATAACCCTGGAAAGAGGCTCACCACAGAAATAATTGCATTTAGTGGCTGTGTTTGTAACTTTGACAGTTGCACACACTAGCCAGACCTGATGGCTGCAGATACCATTTTTTGTAATTAAACACTGATCACAAGTTAATCCTTCCACTGCTCATTGCTGGGTTCTCTTGTACTGATTACACAGGACAGCCTTGCAGTCAGGCTGCCTGAGCAGCTGCCCGGACTATCCATGGAGCTACCAGATAAACTATTCCTGATCAGGAGCAGGGTGGGGTACAGAGGAGGAAATGAAGAACAGGCACAGGGTGGGGATCAGGAGGGAAGACAAGAGACTGTTTGCCCTCAGGGTGATTTATTTAACCAGAGGCTACAACCTGGCCCATGCACTGTGCAGTAAGAGATTCAATGTTCAAATAAAGTAGAAGGAACTGAATTTGCTAACTTCTTTCTCATTACTCGACCAGTTGTTTTAACTGAAAAATAGTCTGTTAGGTTCACTACAGTCAAACTTGGACCTGTGGAAGAGCCCACTGCTTCAGTGGGAGAAGGCAACTGACCTGTTCCCTTTCCTTTGAAGGTGGACACAGACTTGTGCTCATCATCCATAGATGACAGGGTTGGAAAGCAAGGTGCTACATGACCCAGAAGTGAATTGTGAGGTTTCCACAAGCACCCTTAGTGTGGTGGGATATTTCTAGAAACATAACTCACACACACATGTAGCAGCTTTGGGATAAAGCAGGAAGTTGAGGGCATTTCTCTGCAAGAAATCAAAGCTCACATGCATATAACAGGACACAAGTGGTTCACTCACAAGTGATTTCTATTTGCTGCCACTCTAGAAAATCTTTGTTTGCAAGTCATTTAAGAAAAAGCTGTATGATTTTACAAAAGCTCAGAGTGCCCTTTTTTCCCTTTTAGCAAGCCTAAGAGCAGAATCTGAAGCATACATTTACAGCTTACATGAGGTTACTTAGCAGTTCAGATACTCTTCTTCTACAGTGCCATCACCCTTGCACGCAATGCAGGTGTGTGCTGCTTAGCCTCAACCCTACCCCACTGTTTGCTAGAGCAGTTTACTGCAGCAGGTACTGCTCACGTACTTACTGTTGTTAAACACTTAAGGGAGAAAGATTTTACATCTGGGGCTTTTTAAAAATAGAATGTTTATAACTTGTGACCAAACAAGAACAAAATCAAACTCACTCACCGGGGGAGCAGAGCTCTGTAGACCGGGTAAGACTCCCGTGCACAGAACCCACCAGTACTTCTCATTAAAGAATCACAGCGATCGTTTTCCACAACAACCGTTCTATGAGAATGTTTCTCACACCTTCATGCCCCCAGACAAAAAAAGGACAGTTTCATCACTGTTCTAATCATTTATTTAATCTTAATACGTTCTTCTGATGAATATAGTCTAATATATAGTCTTCTATATGAAAATTCTCCACTTAATTTGACAGAACTTTGTTTTATACAAATAAGACAATCACCATAAATGTTACATACTGGAGTGTAGGTCAAGAATGAACATATGCTACCTGTTTTGCTATTCAGTTATTTTCACATGTCAATGCCTGAAAATACTGCACTTAAAAACAATAACACTGTTTACTGCAGAAATTACTTTGTCTGCTTGACAGGATACATCACTGGTAAGTTAACCATCATTCACAAAAAAAAAATAAAATCAAGTATTTGTCTTTAATTTGTTCACTTTTCTGCTCATGGCTTCATTGAGCTGACATTTAATACAAAGAGTGAACAGTCATAAGCTTAACACAGTCACCACTGAAAAGACACTTTCCCTTACCCCCCCTCCTTCCCACATTTTAATGCACATTTTAGCACAGCTTGAACCAAAGCAAAGTGAAATAAAGTAGTGCAGTGTCTCAAGGTGTCCTTTAATGAGGGCACAGAACATTTTTCAGGGGGACAGATACACAACAGGATTTGGAAAATACGAAAGAGAAGCTCCTCCTCTGTCTTTGCTAAGACTCCCTTTAGTTCAGCACATCAGATTTTAACAGAGCAACCAAGAGCGTGGTTAACATAACAAGACTAATAATGAGACACAGAGCATCCAGAGGCCAAAACAAAAGGTATTCCATCAGTATCTGCCAAGTGCCCAACCTGACCGCAGGAACTGCTCACCAAGATTTTCAATGACAATGTTTATGATTAAAGAGTCTTAAGTAAGAAGAATTTGAAAGGCCCTAAAGGGGCCAATTGTTCAAGAGAACTTTTGCAGAAAGACCAGGCCTTTAGCCCATTTTTCAGCCTTCAAATCCATAGTTACCAACCATTTCTGGAAAAACAAAACATATCCCCCAAAATCCACATGTCACAGCCAAACCTTTGTTCCTCATTTTTCACTTTTACTCAAGTACGGTCAGGAGCCTTCAACCAAACCCAGTGATAATCTCCCAGTTCCATCATTTAAGCTCAAAGCACTGAAGACAAAAAGCAAGGCACACTCGATCATGGAGAATCCTGTCCCCTGCTGAGCACTGGGCAGCATGACAGCAGCCCCATTTCAATGTACTTTCAGTGTCACCACCGTGACTCAACACCTTCATTGCCTGGGCACACTTGTCTGTAGGTGTTGTGACACACCAGTGCCAGGCTTCCTGTCAATGACCTTGAGGAAATCTTGACCTGAGGTTCCCTTCTCCTGTCAGCAGGAGCTGATTTTGTTCACCATGATCTGCAGCTCTCGCTGACACCAACCCAAGGTTTCTACCTGGGCCGCCTCACCTGCTTTGGTTTAGCAGCCTCTGTTGCACCTCAAGGCTTGAGGAGAGTGAACCAAAATTTCTGTCCACTGACTTCTGCAGAGAGGCTGCAAAGAGTTTGATGTGAAACAAGGTACAAAGACTTTGGCTGTAAAAACCACTAGAAAAGCTGAACATTTTTGGATCTTCTACTTTCCATTTCAACAGAAGTTTTCTACACCATGTTGGACATTTTTACCACTGACAGGAAGGAAACTGCTTAGGTATCAGTTATTCAACCTCTTGAGTCTGAACATTAATGTACACTGGGGAAAAGATATTGATTAAAATTACATTTTCACCTAAGAGTGCATGCCTTACAGCCCTTTAAGGGCCCATTTCTTCCCGCTTCTTTTATACAATACTAGACTCTGCAGTTAATTGTATCACATCATTAGGACTATTACTTGTGAAGTCTGATGGCAAACAGAAAAAACATAGAACAGAATATTTAACTTCATTGAGTAACAACGAACAAGTATATACTCATTCACCCCCTACCAGAGAAGCTCACCTCATTAATGGAGATAAGCATTAAGGATTAAGAATAGTTTCGTGTTCAATCCAAAGATCAGAAAACATTAAGATGTAAAATATTACAAGATTAATACTTCTAAGACTCTGGTCCTGTGGCATTTTTCAAATACAAAGATTGGCGACACAACATAAATGTTCACTTTAATCAGATTCAAACACATCTTCAAATCTGCCCTTCCATCCAGTAGACAACTTGTGGCAACGTTCAACTGTACAAAGGTTTGACTCTACATTAACATGGGAATTAACCTTCCTGAGCAGCAGTACATTGGTTTCTTTCAGCTCAGAGCAGAGGAAGTATCTCTTAAAGGTACTGAAGCAGAAGGTTTTTGAGCTCTTTCCAGCTGAAATCCTTGATTGCCACAACTAAAACAATTTCCCTTCAACAAGTTTAAAAGCCTGACCTCTGCAAAAAAAGGAGCAAAAGACAGCCCTCCCACCCTTTGTGTAACACACTAAAAGCCATTTTTAATGGAAAAAGTCACTTCCCTGTACTGTACATTTTATAGTCTTAATTTCAAACAAGGGTCAAGTCCTATTAAGGCAGGGAGCTGGTATTGGTTAACATTGCAGTACTCAGACAGTGATGTACAAGACATTTATTCGCAGTATGATGACAGTGATATAAGTGGAAAAACCAAAACTGACATGGTTAATATTAAAACTGTTCTGACAGCAATTCACATAATCTCTGAGATACAGCTTCTTTACTTGTTCGTAGTGTGAGCCTATACATCTGAAAAAGAACATAAAATATTACTTTTTAAACACAGTTTGGCATTAAATGAATGCACAGTCAATAGTGAAAACTAACAGTTACCTCTTACTTGCTTTGTAAGCTTTGGTAGGAAAAAGACCTCAAATGAAAACATTCAGAGGCAGCCAGCCACCGAGTAACACAGCCTTTTCAAACCACTGGCTGAACCAACCCTATCTTCAAACCCTTGTTGAGAATTACTGTTACTCAAGTATTTTTTGACTTTAACAGAAAGGTGTTGTACAGAATTTTTTTTTTAAAGAGAAGCAAATACTGTGGAAAAGTCTAAAGACCCTGTACGAACACCTCTTCAGGAAACAGAAGACGCAACCACACCCAAACCTTATTTTCGATCCTTAGTTAACTTTCATAACACCTCTTATCAAAAAAGCTTTAGTAAAAATATCCTTAACATTGTACTCACTTACTTATGCTTTCTCTTTTAGCCAATTACTCTTTTACTAATTTAAAATAGCAAAAGGAAACATGCTTCATCTGGTCCCAAGTGCACAAGACAGTCTGGAATATTACAACGATCTCTTCAGAGAGGAAAGAGAATTGCTCTGAAGCAGCAGCTTACCCAGCTTGGCCAGGACCAGCTGCTACAATTTAATTTCTTGTTGGAGGCTGCAGTCATAAGCAGCCAATGCAACAGTGATTTTTAGGTATCTTAAGGAGTTTCAGATACACGCAGGTATTCAGTTCAAATGAGAACTTGTATCTAAGCTGGAGATAGTTACACAGGTACCTGTGCCTGGAGGTTGGGTTCAAGGCGCAGCAAGCATCCAATCTGAGTAGTTTTTGTGTGTATGATACCAGCACCAACAAAGTTAGCAGGATTGGGATCCACCTCCTCAAGTAGGGCTGATCCAAAGCCAATTATCTGTTAAAGAAACCCAGGAGATTTAGATGTGGGGAGAGGAGGACACAAATACCAAGTATACCCAAGCAGTCACCACCAAATAGCAGAACAAGGAGGAAACTAATTTTTAAGTGTTCAAGACAAATTCATTACCACACATTTTTGAAGGGTGACCCTGATAATGAGCTGTTCCTGTGAGTAAGGCTCTTCTCAAAAGCAACTGAGAAGCAAGTTAAGATTCAACATCAGTCTCCCCTCGTTTCGATACGGCCATTCCTGTCTTACACAGTCACTTCTGTTTTGCCTAAGGCAGCCAGTTCCACAAAAAGTCACTTTCCTTTTCTAACCAGTACCTCGAGTATAAATTAAGGCTTGAACTATCTTCCGAGTCAGTTTTAAGCAGTGAATTGGTGCTTTCTTAAAAAGCTTCAAGCCTCCAGCTGCTATTGCAGACTGTACCTAATTCAAACCACAGCTAGAAACTGCCCATTCAACTCGGCACTGCCAGGGATCTATCACACAGCATGGACTCACACTTTCACTGGATGATCCAACTGCATGTAAACAAAAATGCACAAAGTTTGTTTATACCACATGCTAATTTTGGCTGGGATAGAGGTAATTTTCTTCTTAGTAGCTGGTATGGGGCTGTGTTTTGGATTTCTGCTGAAAACAGCTGATAACACAGGGATGTTCCAGTTACCACTGAGCAGGGGTTACACAGAGCCAAGGTCTTTTCTGCTCCTCACCCCACCAGTGAGGGGGCCGGGGGTGCACAAGGAGTTGGGACAGGACACAGCCAGGACCACTGAACAATGGGATATTCTATGCTATATGATGTCCTGGCTCAGCATATAAAGCTGGGGAAAGAAGGAATGGGAGGATGTTCACAGTGATGATGTTTTGTCTTCCCCAGTAACTGTTACACCTGATGGAGCCCTGCTGCCCTGGGGATGGCCAAATACCTCCCTGTCAGTGGGAAACACTGAATTAATTCTTCACTTTGCTTGTGTGCACAGCTGTTCCTTTACCTACTGAACTCTCTTTACCTCAACCCACGTATTTTCTCACTTCTACCCTTTTTATTCTATCCCGCTCCACTGGGGGAGAGTGAGCAGTGGCTGTGTGGTGCTTAGTTGCCAGCTGGGGTTAAAACATGACCTGCCTCTGTACACTATGAATCAAAAATACCACACCACCACCCACCTTTGCTTTTGTGATCTCTGCATCCATCGGGTGCTTTGCTTTAAAGATATTCTGTACTTCTTGTTTTGGACTGCAAGACAAAGCAGATAAATACCTGGATTATGAACAGCATTTTCAAAAGCAATTCATTCTACTGGGCGAGCTCATGGCTTACAGGATGGAGTAAGGGATGAGGCACTGCACCAGCTACATTCACACTATTCCTTTCTCTTCCCTTGCCCACCACAAGAGCCCCAAGCCCAAGTACAAAGTCTTACTTGCTCAGCTGCTTCCAACGCTGAAAAAAGTCTTGAGAAGACATCTCTGTTGGCTGGAAAAATTTATTCAGTGTGATGGGTAATTTTACTGAAAGATTTTGAAATGTTCCGCCATACCTGCAGATGGAATAGAAAAACCACAGTGCATGTGGCAGCCTCAGCAGTGTCTCAGCAGAAATCAACCGAGCTACTGAGGAACTGTTTATGACCAAAATCCATCGACTGCACTTGACACTTCTAATACACAGTTTCAATCCACTGTTAAATAAATTTATTTTCTCTGCTTAGATGGCAAATGAATTGGCAGAACTGCTAATAAGGTTCTCTCAGTTTTAGCATAGGTTTATCCTTCTAGATAGCACCCAAAGGGGCAAAAATATAGCCCTGTGAAAACATACCACTAAAAACCAGTTTAGACTAGAATAACAGCATGCAGCCCAGGACTCAGGATTTTGCAAAGCTGAGCTGATGTTGAGTGGACAGAACAAGATTCTATTTCTGGTTGCATACACTTCTAGGCCAAGTTATTTGCAGAAATGTTCTTGGTTTCCAGAAGGGAGAAGTTACTGCGTATATTCCTGTCAAGACTTCTTAAGCAAACAGGAAGACTGCTGTTTTATATAGATAGCAGAGACAGAAGTCATGGAGACATTTCATCAGTAGCTGCTTCTTGATTGTTTGGTTTGGTTGGTTTTTTTAAACCACACTGTTCCAAGTGTATTCTCCCTAGCAGCTTAAAGCTTAGTTAGATCAATTTTTCAAGTTGTCTACCCAAGAGAGCTTTGTGTGTCCATATTCTACATTTCAGTCACAGGACCATGCCAAATTTAACATCCTTCATCTAATCAACTCACTAACATTTGAATCCTTTGTTTTACCTGAACTGAATGTTCAGGATTGGAGCTTCCATGAAGTCTGACACACATTCGATGTTCACAACCTGCTGAACCTGTGCCCCTCCATCCACTGTGGGGTCAACAGGTTTTGTCTGAAGATTCAGGCGTAAAAAAGTAGTTAAGGAAACAGATCAATGAACCGATAACTTAAAAAAATGCAATTCTTCCAATAAGCTATGAGGAATTAGCATCACATTTTCACTCATTCTCTATGTGTTAGTGAACATTTAAAATTTTGCACAATTTTTGTACAACGAAAGAGTTTGTGGGGGGTTATTTTTTTAATTAGTTGTTGGGTTTTTTTCATGCTGACACACCTACAAGCAGTAACTCCAAAAATTCTCAATTACTTGGATATTCTTAAAGAAAGATGTCCTTAAAAAGGTGTGAAGGCACAGAGACTTCACAATAAAAATCACAGGACTATTTTGAACATTACAGAGATGCCTTGAGTCAAACATCTCTGATTACTTAATCTCCTAGAAATCCTAAATTTGCAATACCAAGCATTAAGGACCAGCCATGAATCTTGAGCTTATTTTAAAGTACCATCATCTTGGCATTCATGTATTCCATCTCCATGTCAAGTTTTAGGTTATCTGCTAATGCGGTACTTGAAGGACACACCTCTACCTCTGCTACTTACTTCATGTCAGTGGAGAAAGCTACAGTTCCATTGCATATTTATTCAGCTTAATTTCTCCTTATTTCAGCAGTAAAATTTGTGTTTATAACCAGAGCTTTAAGGCAAGAATCTTCCATCTCTGCTCAAGACTTGTTCTTTCTACAAGAACTTTAGAGAGCTATCAGCAAGTTTCTCATTTCTTCATGTTCAAGGAGACCACACCTTGACCCAACAGATTTATTATTATTATTTTGTGCAGCATAAACCACAAAACCCTAGTAAGAACAGACACATGCTACTGCATTTAAGGATATTTGACTGAAGGTCATCTGAGCAGATTACTGTTGGAGTAAAATTCAAGAACTGTGTTGATGTCTTATTACCATAGAATATGAACATACGTCCTAGAAAGAGAAGAATGAGACATCAGAATTTTTAGGTGCATGTAACCACATGGAACTACTCGTGCTTCAATTCCCCAACACATTGTCTTTCTACCTTTCTTTAAATCCACTTTTAAGAACAAAACATAGTTTACACGGTTTATCTCAACAAGACATTCACAGTTCAAAACGCAGTGATTTAACCAAGCCATGAGATCTCTCCTACAGCAGCTGTCGCACAGGCAGTTAAATCATCAGTGGAAGTCTTTCAGTTGCTGGAGAATTTTCCTTTTCATGTTAAGATGCTACTCTGCCACCAAGAGTTCTACAGAAAGGGAGAAGCAAGCAATTCTACTGCTGGCCTGCGTTCAAGTCCCATCTCTTTCCTAGATGTTTCCAGGATCTCGTGCATTAAATCTGATCCGAAATGCATTGTGTCTCATATCATTACAATGAGCTATAATGCAAGATATAAATTTTGAGAACAATGGTCCTTTATAAACCTGGCTGCACGAGCTGGAGTGCTGGAGCTTAACACTCCTATTTCATCTCAGCTACCAAAACAATCAAAAAAAATTAAGGAAACAAAAGCCAGGGATGCACAACAGTGGGAACTGTAAAACAGCTTAGGCCTACAATGCTATTTCCCTCTTCAGTAGCTGAAAAGTGAGTCCTATCTGGAATATCATGCTGGCATTGTGCTTGATAATGCAGACAGCCAACCACAGCACAAAAGATCTTACCCAGGTTCTGTCGAAATTCAGACTTCAGGCCAATTTGTAGCAACTGATTTTCAAATAAGACTCCGTTATTTTTACACACAAACCTAGGGGAAGAGAGGGAAAACATGTTTTAAATTGAGCCACATTAAACAATATTCAGAACCACAAAATTCAGGGTTTACACAGAGGATGAAGATTGCGGTTAACCTAGAATGCATCAATCTGTGAGAGAGGCCTTTGCAGAAAACTGCAGTTAGAAAAGACAATTTTACAACCAGAACCACCACTTGTAGGACACTAAAAGAACTGACATTTTTATTCGATAGAATGTCTGAGAAACTATGAAGGAAACCACATATGCTATGTACACACACACTGTCTAATAAAGGACCAGGCAACAGATTAGGATTTTTCTTAATAGTCTTGAGAACTTCTGAAACTCATTAGGTTGCTGCAGAATTGATAAGTTTGAAGCTTTGACTGTTTAAACCTGAAAGAAAAAAACCCTCTTTGTTTTATGATTTCTGTATCACCTAAGCCAACCGAGAGATGCACTTTTTCCATTTTGAGAGAGGAAGCCCATTCTCCAGTGATCTCAGTCCTTTCTATCACCCCTCACTTAAAAGTAGAAGAGGTGGTCAGCAAACATCTGCCTTTTGCATACAAGGCACTTAAAACACACTCCCAAATACCCGTACTTTTGACAAGTACTCTGTTTTTTCTTTATTTCCAAATAGTTGCAAAAACTTAATATACAACTGGCATTGCCTCATTTTAGAGCAGTGTGTGATAGCACTGACTTGTAAAGGCAACTCTAACCTGTGTATTCATGAGCCTGTCACAAAATCCACAGCATCCACAGAGGTATTCTAGTCACAAGTCTGACAGTACATGTTTCTCTAGTTTTGCTGGTATTAAGTTAATGAACAATATAGTTTTGCTTTATAACTATATTCTGGAAATTGCCCAGCCTTGCAAGGTTTTAGTATTGCTTACTTGTGAAAAAGCTCATCAGCATCATGCACAGTATCAGCTGGTTCCTCAGAAACTACCTCAGATGAAGCCAGGTCAGGGCTAGTTCAGGCAGCACAAAGGAAGAAAGGCAGTAGCGACAGAGACAGCAGGAGTTAGTAAAGACAGCTTAGAGCTTAGTTACTTCTTTTACCTCCTTCCTCAAAAACGGCACTGCTGAGCTTAATGCATGAGAAATTGATTAGCTGCCCTAGCTCAGTACTCTAGAAAGGTTTTAGGCATTAGGCAATGTTTTCCCCCACTTCTCTCCCCCATCCCACCCCGACTGTTAGAAAACAGCAATCCTTCACGAAGACAGGAGACAGCTGAAGGTGTTCAGTAAATGTAAACCTCTTACAGAACCAAGTCCTTCTAGGTGTTTAACTGTGACAGCAAAAGTGTTTAAGTTCAAAATCAAAAAGGTAGCTGCATATTAACTACTACAAAGGTGTGCTTAAAAGCAGAGGCCTCGTCAACCTTAGGGACCCTTCTAATTACAGGTGCACAATCAGTTCCTAAAAACACACAAGTATTAAGCATAGGCAAGAGTACACGGGCACACAGATAATGACTTACCCAAGCAACAGATTAGAAACAAAAGTGACAACAGCACTAAAAAGAGGCAGGAAACTGTAAAAAGCAACTTCTCAGTATCATTAGAGAAGCATTTCATCATCTACAGACAGACCAAGGAGTTGGGCATTGCTATATTTTCTTCTGCAGAAAGAGAAAACTCTTTTTAGGTAACATTTGCTTATGAAGCTACTAGTATTGGTTGCTTTTTTTACCCTCTTAAAAAAGAAAAAAGCATGAACAAGCTCGTGTAGCTTCCTAAAGTCCTGGTTTTGTGTTGTATGATCAAGTATCGCTTCTGACCTTCCAAGAGAAACACAGGATCAAGTACTAATCACTGCAAACCTGCAACAATGCATTACCTGGTATAAAATTTTGATGAAAGTGTCAATGATCCAGGCAGATCAGTTTCCCTAATTATGTCTTTCATATTAAGATGCATTGAAAATTTGTTGTGCCAACACTCAAAATTTGGTCCTTGACAACAGTAATACGTTCTTGTCCAGTAAGACAACTGATTTTAAAGACATTCCATGATTTTATGCTATTTATTCCCAAAATTGTACCCAAATAACATTTGAGAGTAGCCACAGTGGCTTTTAATACTAATGGGGTTAATAACACGTTGTACCTACACTACACTTGCTAGTGTAATTGTAGTATCAAATCCCCTTTAAAAAAAAAAAGAAAACCACTTGTTCTTTATCCCCCTTTTCACACCCCTTTGTCAGACAGCAGCAGAACAACTCAAGTGAATCTTTAAATCCTGGGAAGCAGTATCTCTGGATACAATCCATCTCACTGTTTCAGTAGCAGCTTGCCATAAGTGGAGAGACACAAGAATACTTTATGAAAATAAAATAAGAATAAATATATTCATATCAGGACAGATAACCCCACTTCAAGATGTATGGAGATGCACAAGCAGCTTAATTTAATGAAGAAGCAAAACCAGCATGAAAACCAGACACTACTGTGTGGCAAATATCCTCGGGTTGAGTACTACAGACTCAGTTTTTCCACTCGAAGAGATATTCAACAACAACAGCACATCCAGCAGAGTGTCCAAGAACACCTCTCTTGCCGCAAAACTACCACCCAGGAATGCACTCAATATGCTGGAACAAAACCAAAAGTTATGTACGTTTTTCCTTCAATCCTGTTTTAACAGACAAATTCTCCTTCAAATTCCTTTCAGGGTGACTTAATTACCTCGCAAAGTTGTCATCAGAACCAGGAGCAAGAGGTGCAACTGCAGAAGCTGAATCTGAAAATACATCCACGAGCAGGCTACCACTAGAGGAAGGTGGGGGAGCTGAATTGGTGACAGGGGCAGCACCCAGACCCAGCAGATCCGCCGATGGAGAAGGAGTAGACTAAGGAAGACAAGACACTTTGGTGTTACACTGCAACAAAACTACAACAAAGCTGTCTCGTTTGCATAGACAACTAAGCTATGGCAAAGTGCCTCTCCCCACCCCAAATCGAGGTTTGAACGGATGTAAAAGGGTTCACAAACGCAGCAGTTACCACGCTGAATTTCAAATTATGGTCATTTAGAGATGTGGTTTTCTTTTTTTTCCTTTGAAGAGAGTTATGCCCATCTAACCGTTAAATAAAAACAAAACCGAAATTCATCTGTCTAGAATCTGATTCTGCAGAAGAAAGATGACAAAGTTGACAGTTTTCCCCCCTCTCTTTTCCCGTCAGTTTCAAGGGAAAATAAGTACTGTAGGGAATAAAATTCACATGTGTTGCTTTTCTTTCATGAAGAATCCATCAAGAAAGGAAGTGGCTTTTACACAAACCTAAATCAAAGGTCATCACAGCATCTTTAAAATTGACTATCAGTTTAATCCTGGGTTTTTGAAGCCTAGCAAATCTTAGAAAGAATATAAACCCAACCGGCAAAAAAAGCAGAGCCTGTAGCCAGTTCAAGCTGCAAACACTAGAGGAAGAGACAAGATGTTTAAACTTTTTTTTCCTCAAACAGAACAAATCAAGCAGCCAGGACACAGAATCATGCAACAGAGGCTGCATATGTGTGCCCAAGTCACATGCAAGAACAAAGCATAAACTGTTAATCCAAATGGTCATGTATTAGACATGAGCAGCTTCCAATATGCCAGATAATCTGAGGATGAGTCATGAGATGCATTTGGATGAATCTGAAATGTTGTTTTTGTCAGTGCCTTGGGGTGACTTTATGATGCTGCATCCCCTATTGCATGCTCTATGCCCAGACATGAATCCTGTGCTGTTCTGTACCTTTAAGAGGGGAGGGAAGCTGGTGGAATTTTTTTGGCGGCCTGTGTTCAAAAACACAGACAACTCACTACGGGAAAGAATTTTCCTGCTTTTCCCCAGCTTTCGGCTCCTTTTCTCAGGACAGAGACGGAGAGTTAGAATTCTTTGCTTTTTAGCTAGCCTGCTAGCTGAGGCAAGAACTTTTCCTGGGACTTTGGGTTTTTTTCTCTTCTCCTGGAACTGTTGGCTCTGGTCTGGAACATCATCACCAGGAGGCCCCACACCGCGGCCCGGAGGGGCCTACGCTGCACCCCAGCTCCGGAGAGAGAGAGAGAGAACCACACCCACAGAAAGGACTCGGAATCTTCCTAAGTCTTCTCCACAGCAAGAGGTTTTATTATTCAACATTATTCATTCTTTTTTGTGTCTGCGTGCACCCTGCTTGTTAAATAAATAGGGGTTTTTTCACTTTCCTCTGAAAAAAATTCTTTCCAAACCTGGTGGGGGAGGGGCTGCTGAAACCTGCCTTCTATCAGAGGACGTTTCCTCCTAATGTGTCTCAAACCGGGACAGTCAGCCAACTTAAAGTTATCATATACTCCATACAGTAT
This sequence comes from Mohoua ochrocephala, assembly GCA_013398855.1. Classification (NCBI taxonomy): domain Eukaryota; kingdom Metazoa; phylum Chordata; class Aves; order Passeriformes; family Acanthizidae; genus Mohoua; species Mohoua ochrocephala. The sequence continues at coordinate 155,488 of VZTA01012737.1, read as the reverse complement.
AATGAAAAATTCCCTGGCAAAAGACTTTCAGAAGCCAATCATTAGGAACTACTAAAAACAAACTAAGGTTGGACCCTCAAAATTCAAACATTTTTGGTATCTAAACCACATAAAGGCACCGGTGAAGGTAACACTGTGCAGTTTGTTACATGGCTGCAGCCAATAAAGTGAAGCATAATGCAGTATTAATTGCCAGTCACCTCAGTATGGCATGCAAAGAAAACTTTGCAACTTTTCTGCTGGAAAGAGATTTCTGTCCAGTCAAAACTGTTGCACATGGAGTAGCTATTCTTACACACTGCAGTCACTAAGTAGTAAAGTATTATGTTTTAACAAACTGGGCAGGGAGCATGCTACAGTATTTCCTTCTCTAGGTAATCTTCTACTACATCTTAAATCTAATTACAAGTTATTCTAGGCATTAAAACCAGAAAGAAGTATTACATTATGGGGAAAATTGATCCTACCAGCTTTAATTGACAATAAAATGAGAAGTTTCAGCTCAGAAGAAAAAACCCTGTGGCCTTCTCTAGCATAACTGAACTCAAATAGTACTGTCAAATAAAAAGTAACAACTTTCTATTGATTTAAGGACATCCCTATGAACTCAAGTGTTGTCCACTTCTATTAAAAATAATCCAAACCAAGATGCAAAATAATATGTTCGACAAAGCAGAAAAACAGATGATACTCTGAAATTCAAGTTAACTCCTTTTAAAGATGTTAATTTTATAATCTCACCCTCTGCAATTTCACCGACAAGGAAATTCACATTTCTAAAGTTTGCAGCAATGTTTTTCAAACGACAATGTAAAAGGGATTTTTTTAGGCTGCAGACAGTTTGTCCCTATTTACATAAGATTTCCAATTGCATCCAAGCACGCAGTGAGGGGAAAGCAGCTGTACGTCCCCCTGCTTTACAGCAAACACTCATAGCCTTAGGATTCAGATGAGAGGTTTCAAATCCCCAAAAAGCCGCTTTAGGAAACCATTCTTTTCTCACTTGCACACCATCTAAATTAATGAAATAACAGCTTTTAAACTCACAACAGCACTGGCATTGACAGAGGCAGGTTCAGCACTTCCATTCATATCAGAGCTCCTCTCCTTTTTGATCTCTTCCAGGTCAGTAACTGTGCCTGGGCCTTTCTTCTTCTTCAGTTTAGCCAAAATAGAAGATTCCCTCTCCGGAAAGGGAGGCATTTCTTCCAACACTGTTGCCTTACCACAGGAAAAAAAATAAGTATTAGTTAAACTTCAGAGAAAAAACCAAACCAGCTTCTGAGTCTTTGAAGAGACACACCCTTATAGATTGCATAAAACAAAAGCAGAAGTAGTTACCCACACAGAAAATGATTATGCAGTTTATTGTAGTGAGGGACTGACCGCTTTTTTAAAAGAAAAAATTCTTTAAAACTTTCTGAAGTCCTTCCAAAGCACTTGGTTAAGAGAACAGGAGCGTATCACTTCTCTGAAACAGTTATATTAAATAAAAAAAGAAAATTTACATAATTAGATCATAGCAGACCTAAGGGTCCTTAAGTCAGGCAGACCTAGACTTAAACCACAGAGAATACACAAGTACTCAGACCTAAGCGTTTCTTAGACGTCAAAACTAAATGTGTAATGCTCTGCTCAGACCTGAGAGCACCAGGTTAAATCACTGAACTTCAAGAGACAAAAAATTACACTTTTCCTGCCCACCATCAAGTAAATCCTCAAAAGAAAGCACAAGCCTTTTGATATCCAAATCCTCTAGGACCCTGTTATTATGACAGCTTTCCCCGGCTTCTCAGGTCCAGATTAACATGTCTTAATAGTCATTTGTCCCATTACAGCAATAACAACTTGGAATTTAGCTCTAAATGGAAGATGACTACAGCAGAATTAAGGAGACTAAAAGAACCAGCACCCACACTGTAATCCTTAATCCTGCACTGAGATTTCTGAGCAATCAGGTAAGGTTTAGTGGAGTTTAACTTGTTGACAGCAGAGTACTGCATAATAAAGAAAATAAACCTTTATACCTACCAATATATCAGTACTAGCAATAGTACTGAGCCTCAAATACTCAACAGCTCTCTGCTGCAGCTCAACATCAGCGTTCTTTAGCTGACTGTCACTGCGCAGCACATCTTGAATTGTAGTTTTGATTTCTGGAAACAGGTTCACAAACTTGATGTAGGTAGACAGAAGCAGAGCTCGGGTAGGAACACTACACAGATGAAACTTGGAATGTAGCAAGTTGAACTGGATGAGGGGACTTAAAAGATGGAAGAAAAATAATTTGTTCAGTTTTTGTAGACATGATAATCCTTATTAATGCATTATTAATAAGAGCTGAATCATTTGTTAACTAGCCTTTAGGAATGTTAGGAATTAAATTCTTTACAGAAAGCATTACGACTTCAATTCAGTACTTTGGAAGGTGTTTTACCTTGATCTTGGATCACCTGCTATCAGATTTCCAAATTCTCCCAAGATGTAGCCACCTACTTTTACAAGATTCTCGTGGCATGCTGGAGCTTGAAGGGCCTGTAACACATTAATAATCGTTGATATGCAATGTATGAAAAAAAGATCTTTTCTGTCACTTCCATTCCCAGTTTTCTCATCTACTGTCCTGCAAGAGCAGACCATGGGTCTAGACACTACAGAGCACTTATGAGAAAAACACGACGGGTGGTACGATTTCACGGAAGACTCTAATGTGAGTATTACTTGATTAAGAGAACTCTTAGGCCCATCTAGCAGCACTGTGGACTTCTGAGGACAGACAGAGCTCCTTAAGTTTTCCCTGTTACATCATGTGGTGCTTCCTTAATTCTTAGCTCATTTTGAAAGGGAATTAAAAACAGTTATTCTCACCTCAAAAACAGTCTTTGCTGCATATCCTTGCACATCATCCCTGTTGATGACAATCTGAATCACTCGATACCACACTTCTTCACTGACATAGTCACCGGCAATGCGAATCAGGTTCAGGATTGTATCCACATACCAGGTGTAATCCACTGCATACTTCTCAGCTAGAATTGCAACCTTCAGAACCTGAGCACACAAAAGAGAACACAGAAGGTTGGCTGGCTCTGACACAAGCTGCAAACACCTGGTGATGCCCCACACTGGCCTGGAAGCCTCAGCTTCAAATGCATGAGCTTGTTCACTTGTTCCCACAGCGAAGGTGAAAGGTGAACACTGAAATGCTGTGCCAGAATACAGCAGTTGCCAGGCACACATTGCTTTCCCCATAATGCATTCAAATATGTTGTATCTTTGTGGCTTTTCAATTGTGTACCTAAGTGATCAAGAGCCATTTATACAACATTTTATGTTTGCTATAAAAACACCATCTAAACTACCACTGAGACAGGATCAAATAGGAAATTGGAAACCTCTCAAAAAAAGGTAAAAGGTGGAAACTACTCAAGATAGCAGAGGCAAACAAGAGTCATCAAAGCATAGCTGACTGTTTCAGGTCATACTCAGATTCCTGCATCCTGAAGCAAACAGTCAGCTTCAGGGGAGACCCCACACAATTTATTATCAGTTGCATTTACTACTCTTAAAAGAACAGGTCAGTATAAGGGAACAGAATGAAATTCTCATTATCTGCCAAGTCAGGGGACATCGTCAAAAGCAACCAGACAGTACAAGAGGTAAATCAACTAACATTGTATTCCATATTCACTTCTCCAACCAAAAAACTTCAGCACCTAACTAAGCTAAATAACTAAGTAAGTAAAAGTTTTGTTTACCATCCTAAAAAGGTTTAAGTTGAGTATTTCAACTTTTATCCTACTGGTAGGAAGGAGATCGATATCAGGCCTCCTAACTGATTATAAGGTATTGTTTTTGAGAACCCTTAGACTGAACATTTTCAGAGCACACACAGTATAAAGTTCTACCTACAAATAAGCATTTACCACACTAATTTTTGGACAATTGACTAGGGTAGGACCTAACCCTCAGATGTAGAGAATGTGTTGGCTCAAGCACTGATAAAATTCACTTTGCTTTCTATACGCACTGTCCCAAGACAAAGATCAGCTTTTAAAATTCTTAAGTTTCCAAGGTTGCCTCCTGCCCCCTGAATTAGTTTAACCTAAATTCTTTCCTATTAGATGACAAACTTACAGATTTGTTTGTTTGTTTTAGTAGTTTTGTCTGGGTTTTTTTTTAAACCACCATGAAAAGCAATCTCTATCACAGACTATGCAGCATTCCAATCAATAAATGATACTTATGGTACCAAATCCAGCTATGAAACAAATAAGAAAAACACCAGTAGCTTACAATTTCTTCTCTAATGGAATAATCGGCAGTCTCCAGGTAATTGAGCATTTCAGCCACAATCTGCTGGGCATTGCTTCGGTCACACATTGCATACAGGAGATCTACAGCTCTTTGTCGTACACTTACATCTCTTTCAGTCTGCAAAAAGACGCAGAGTCAAAGGTCAAGATGATTTCATCTTTGTTTGGAAAGAGCATGCAACTTAAGAGATGACACTTAGTATAATCCACAGTCACATTTAAAACAAATGCATTTGCATAATTTTTCAGATGCAGAATGAACTCAGATATACCCTTTATATAAGCTATGAGTTTCTCATGCTATTTCTCACTTTCAGTCACCTAGGAAGAGGTCAGTGGAGACTCAGACAGCTTCCTGCTTTTAAATAATATCACAAAAATTCAAATCATCAGGTTTTGTTTCTGTAGCATACTTATTCAAATCTGTGCAGGTGCTGAAAGAATGGAGGCATTTGTACAGAACACTTCAGTATTACCCAAAGTAGCGTGAGTGAATTTGCGATCCACTACGCACTAAGTAACTGGTACCAGTGGCCAGAAATGCACCAATAACTGACTGAAATTGTTAAATTGTTACCAGGCCAATGAGCATTTAGCTACCTGCAGGTTTAGTGTTGGGCATGCTTTTGTAACAACTGAAGTCCAGCTAGAAGAGACACATACTTTGAACTTAGACAAATGTATAAATATGCTACAGCAGGAACTCGGAAGAAAACAAAGCATTTAAACATCCAAGTGTGCAAGTAAATTTACATGCAAATCAGTCTTACTCTTCTGACTTCTGATTTGTCACATAAACATGGCCTGGGAACGTGTCTTTCTGGTTTCCGGTCTTTACAATTCTGCAGTGGAAGCTGATCTGTTCTAACACTCCCCCATAAGCTACTACAGTGAAGGGACAGTGTCCAATACCAGCAAGACAATAATAAAACTGTCTTCCCTGTATTGTCAGTTTTGAAAATCCACATTTTTAAACTATTATTCATCTGTGGTCTACACTTGATACCAATGTTACAAGGGACACAGCTATAGGTATCAGATTTACCAGCAAGGTGCAGAAATCAACAAAAGCTGACCTCTGTAATTGCCAGCACAGCAAGATTTTGATGGATTGAGGTAAAAAACTAAAGCAGACTTCAAAGAGTAACTCATTTGGTCCCTAAGTATGATTAGCTTAACTGGGGTTGGGGAGCTTGGGGCAGTGGGGGAGAGGACATTGAGGCAGGGGAGAAGACAACACTCAAAAACAGACCACGCACTTCAATATTTACCTTCAATGCATTGATAACTGTTTCTATGTGTGTTTTCACAGCCTCATGTGAGAATTCAGAGCTGGCAAGCGTGCACATGCTTTCCAGTGCTAGGTAACGCAAATTAGTTTCTCGGTGCTGCAAGAACTGACCTAGCTGGTTACAGGCACGGACTAGTAGGTTTGGCTCACTGCACAGAACAGGAGAGAAAGTGAAAGGGTTAAAAGCAACAGGTTTGAGAACACTCAATAAAGAATACTATTTCTGCAGTGGAAATTTCTTAAAATGCCTCAAAGTGTCTGCTAGAATGCTTTGCTAGTGAAATGCAAATTCAGATACTGTGAGCAAATAATCTCTGTTGGATTAGAGCAGTGGGGTCAATACAAACCATCAAATAAAGAAGCCGCAAAAACCAAAGCAACACAGTTCATTAACACTGTTCAATTACATTGCTGTGGTTGTGTTCCAATCTAGCAAGCAACTTCATATCCTTTTCCCCTCCACTCCCTCCCCCACTAAAATCTGATTAACTGGTCAAGACAGAACTCCAGCTTCTCACTTTAAAAACCCCACTGATAACAGAAGTGTTGTCCCAGCTCACCTGTCATGATGTATAATTAAGCTTATTGCCTCAAACAGGACAGCATTCTTCGCGTTCGAGTGTTGCACTTTCTTTGACTTTGGTGGCTCCTGGGCTTTGTTGAGGATGGTTTCCAGGCATTCTGTCAGACGGCCACGTACCGCAGGGTCTTCTGGAGAAGAACAAGCCGTTGGACAACTTCGTTTTGCTCCACACCCTAATCCCTACCTTAGGTTCTCCCCTGGCTTAATCTAAATAAACTAAGGTATTCTGATACGCTAAAAACATTTACACTCCCCAACACACACATGGGAAAAGAATTCCAAACCACAGTCCTATCTGGGTGAGAACAAAAGCCAAACACAATGCGCACTACGACATACTTCGAGGCTTTAATATAGTTGATAATATTAATGAATGTTTAAAATGGCAGCTGCCAATGATTTGTAAGATGCACGCTGGTTAGACATTTTGTTAAAATTAAACACAACCTAATTCAAAAGGCCAGAGTTACCAGAAACACTCAAGAGTACATACTTCAGTATCTTTGCCTTAAGACAATGTGCTTGCACTCCAAGCTATGGTAACACCGCAGTGCATTAGCTCTTTGGAGCCAGTGTACCGTGTAAGAGAGATAACCACTGCTGTGATTTGTGCATTACCTGGAGGTGGATAGCACTGTAACAGCCTCAGAAGTTTCACAGATAGCCAGGGAGCAGGAACGAAGTAGTATGTGTAGTCCTGAAGGTCTGTTGATGCAGAAGTGACAATCTGTAAAACAAACAGCCAGCATGTCAGCTACTGAAGTTAATTGATTCACAGTCATGAAAAGGACCCAAAGAACACTGTAGGTCACCTCTGACAGGAGCTTAAAAAAACTGTGTCACTAGCAATGTCTAGTTCAGTAGATTAATTAGGTGCAAGCTGCCACACTATGAGTACACCACGGTAAATGCTAGTAATAGAAATTCAGTTTTGCAGATACAGTAGTGTAGGAAGTCTCTTCCTGAAAGCCTAATTGCTTTTTTAAAGAATGAAGACAACCATATTATAACATCAAAATGTTTAACCAGAAGCTTGACTTTCCTTGTTCCAGCAATTCACAGATTCAGCCAACAGTCTGGTGGCTGCTGATAGGTGAGCCTGGAATTCAAGTACAAGATGCTATGACAGCCTGACCTAAAGCAGAAGGACCAACTAACACCTTCGGTAATATCCATACAGCAAAGCAAAAAAGAGATAGCATTCACCAAAGAGGTTTATAAGCATAATGAAATGTGATAGGGATTAGATTAGGTTACCCCTCTTCATAGATTTCTTTTACCCCTTTTATTCTAGGGTAACCATGAGTTTGGCACTAGCTTTGCTCAAAATATTCTGCCTAATTCTCGCTGCTCCATTACAGAACAGCCTTTCATTTCTCTCAGCACTCCCTTGCTCTTAAGTATTAGAAAAAATCTTCATATTTGAAAAGAAATTAAATTTCTGTGAACTACAAGTAATTTGGGTATAAGACTGCGTAAAACTGGCTCTAAAATATATTTATAAAGTAGCAGCCTCCCTTGTCTTGCACACCTTCCAAAAGGTGGGGGGAAGGGATCAAACAAAACAGTGATAACAGTTTTCTAGCACAGAAACGTTAATTTACAGACATGTCCCTCCACTTCTCCCTGCACCCCGTGCCCCTGCTTAGCCCCCTACACCCATTTACAAAATATCAAATGCTTATGATTATTAATTTAGCAGCAGCTCAAAAGAAGGAATAGGAAGGCAAATCATCTTGTAAGAAGCTTAGATAAAGTTAAAGCTACAGTCTGTATTTTTGAGGGGTTTGTGTGAACTCTGTAGAATCAGTCTCCGATCCAACTATCCTTCGGCACTGCAGTTACAAAGTGAGGATTACTACTTGGAGCACAGCAGGGATTAAACCAAGAAAGTTTGGGCAAGCCAATACAGCTTTCTGTCCTGGTAAGCAACAAGCATTAAAAGAGGTTACCTGAAGCACGTACATGAAGTGACACTGAATCATCTTCACATTTAATGGTCCAGTAAACTAATCTGACCCTAGAAAGCTGAACAGGAAGCTAACCTGATCTAGAAAGCTGAGTAAATTAATCAACAGGGAAGTATTATCAGGGTCATCATTGGACTCACTCTGCTTAATCTAGACACTGCCAAGGAGACCGAAGTCTTAAACTCTTCCGGGTTCTTCTGTGCCAAAGTGGTGATCAGACTTGTAGCTGCAGTAACCACACCCTAGAAAAAAACAAAAACAAAACACAAAAAAATTCACCTTCAATTTTGTATCAGTTTACAATGCTGCCCAGTAACACCTTTCAATTCAACTGTTTTTTAATATAAAAAAAGATATGTTTATCTCCATAAGCCCTACATTAAAAAACCTTTTGTTTGGCTAGCAGCTAGACTAATTACACACCTGCAGAATCCAACAGAATTTTCAACAACATGATATTGCCATGCTTGCAGAGCATTTTATGCTATTTTTTGTATTAGCTTTGCCTCATGTTTGGATAGTACATCTAAAATAAGAGAGCTGTATTAAAATTAAGCCTGGACACAAACTGTCTTATTATACAAGAGAAGCATGAGCAGAGGAAATTCAACGCAGCAGATCATCCAGGAAAGAATTCTTACAACCCAACATGAGGAGGGGCTTTGTGTAACACAAGCACTGGATATTACTACTGCAGACTAAAGCACTCTTATTACTCTTGAAGCACAGGTCTTAATAGCCTTATTTTCATAAAGTAACTGGTCTGGGGGAAAAACCAGGATCTCCTTTCTAAAGCAGTAGGGTTTTTTAACCATCAAAGTAAGAAGGACATGGACACCACAGGACAAGGAAGTCTAAGCAATGACAAATCAAGTCTTGAATTTTTAGTGCAGATCTAATCTTGAAAGGCCTAGGAAAATTATTATTACACCTGTGCAATGTGACTTAGTGTAACAAGGCACAAGATTAATTCATTTACAGCCAGAGGCAAAGAAGAACTTGTACATACCATTCTTCTATCTACAGTGAAAAGGTAAACAAAGCACTATTAAAAATTAATATATACAGCAACTAAAAAAGGACAACTCCTTCCATCTTCTTCCCAAAGCCTGAAGACAACAGCAACCTACTTGCTTGAAAGACTCAAGAAGAAATAAATTGTGTATCTAACAGCAGAAGTCACATCATTCTCTATACACACTAGGCCCAGGAAGCATAATGAAGCTGATTTACCAAGTGCTGGTCATTAAGGAGATGCACCACTCTAGATGTCCAGTCTCCCATGGGAACAAGGTCAGGAGAAGTTCTGTATAAACGCAGCAAGCACAAAGCAGCACTTTGCTTCACACTATCCATAGTGTCCCTGCAAGACACACACACAGATTTAAAATACAGTGGTCAAGGCACAGCAATACCTGCAGGATGGCTTTATGCCAGATTTCACACTGACTCAGCACCCCCGGCCAGGTCGCATCTTTTCAACAGAACTTTAGTGAAGTCTTCCTATGTTCAAGTATTTGTTCTTCTTAATTTTCCCATTCATTAGTCAAGTTTTCAACTATTACATATGCCTAGTAGCCTCTATAATGATTCTTTCCAACTTGGAGTGACATTTCACATCTTTTTATGAGAATTCAAAGTTCATCTCATCTAATCACAAGAACAAGCTTCTTCCAGGCTGACTTAAACCAAACAGTTCAGATACACTACCTTTTGAATGTGACCAAAGCTGGATCTCCTGATAGGTCCTGCGTGTCAGATAGAAATCATGAACTACTCAACAGCTTCAGCACCTACAGCTAGCATGCAAATTGGCTGTCACCAAGCACACAAGCCACAAATGCCATCCCTGCTTCTGGCACAGAAATGGACTATTTTAAGAGTGGCATGCAACTATTCTAGTTCAGTGAACTCCTTTTCACAAAGTAGTTGATTAAGCATTTTGTGGGATGCACAGACAACAGCTATAAAATGTACAGAGCACTACCAGTAGAAGTTTTAAGAGGCAGCTTAAAATGTGCAATCTTGGTTAAATGTTCAGAAACCTCTATATCCCCAGTAGAAGTTCAGCCCAGCTATTCTTCATGAATTTTTCCGTTTTCCATGAGATCAAGTTGTACCTCAGTTAAAAAAACACAAAACAAAACCATGAATCTATTCCTCCCCTCTGCCAAGAGAGCTACACTGAAGTTGCAAATGTAACTGACAATGCTCATTCTGCCCAGGTCACTTGGACAGGACAGGCACACAAACGTATTTTATATATATTATCTCAGAAATGCAGAAGGAATGAGACCCTGAAGAGTGATCTCAGAACACAAGCACAGCTCGAAGTTTAAATGAATCTGAACTGAAGGTGCTGTGCTCTGTCTGTGACTAGTGACCCCAACTGAAATTTTTGGAACTTTTTAAGGTATTCTTATTAAAACCCATGACTCATCACTGCAGTGTTGTCTCCACTATGCTCCATGGAGAACAGCACCTGGCAAGGGCAGTGGCCTGACATTTAGAGTATTAATACGGTTCTTATACCACACGTCACCTTTTATATTAATGTAAGACATTTATTTGTTATAAAAAGATCCACGCATATTCTAAAACATTTCATACCCATAAGAGTTTAAATGCACTGTTTGCACTTGGACATTTTAAGTTTCAAAATAAATTAGCCCTACAATCACAGCTCCAACTTTACATTGACTTAACTATAGTTTCAGACATTTGCCAGGTCTATTTAGAAACTTTCAGCTATACAAAAGCAAGAAAGCTGGTGGTGACTATTTGCCATTTACATGAATTGCTGTTTACGTGGCTAAGAGAAGAAGCAAGAAAGCTCACAAATCAATATTATCGTGTTCCTTATGAAGTCAGCACATTTACATAAGAACTCCAGTTTATAACAAAATTTGTTGTATAAGCATCTATTTAGGTTCATTTATTTCTTTTTTTTCATCAGGAGAGGTCAGAAAAGTAAAACATACACATTTCAGGGGTGTTCACTACCACACATCTATCCAGAACAAAAATCAGATCACAACGAGGCTGTAAAAGCCTATTCAAGACACCAAAAGTCTTAATTTCCATGAAGTTTTACACTCCTACAAGCAACTCCACACTCAGGCGAGGCGAAGCACCTGCAACCACCGGAACTGTCACTATTCACACTGCAAGGCCAGGGCTGCATAGCCCAAGCACGGATTAATCTGCTGCAATGGAACCAAGTTGCTGAAAAGTTTATTGGTGTTGTATTTGAAAGAGGCATGTCCTACCTACCCAGCCACAAGAATTTTGGGAATTTCTCCAGCAAATGCTTCGGCCATCTCCCGGCTGCCCACATTGGCAATGCAGTGCAGAGCAAGGCCCATGAAGGTGGGGTTTCGGCTGGCCAGGTCGTTCTTGATGGCGTTGTTTATCAGGCGAATGAGCTCGCTGTTAGAGTTCACCAGCACGGAGATGAACAGATAGCCCTGTGAGTCACAACATGGAAAATCTATTTTAGCTGACTTAATTTATTGTGGCATTAACAGGAAACACAATTCCTTTGACGCATACACTTCTCTCCAATATCATATGGGCAGAAATGGGTATTTAGATAGAGCAAAGGCTAGAAAGATTAAGTGAATTAAACAAAAATGAGTAAGTTCAGTATTACCCTAATTATCTGGTTTTAAGTGTTTTCTCAGTCTGTTTTGGCATAGACTCAAAAGATCACTTTAGATGAATGGGGACCAATCAAGATTTTGGCTTATTATTCAAATACTAATAAGTTACATGCACCTGATAAACACAACCTTACCTACAGAGCTGGAAGGAGATATTCTGAAAATTAAAAGGTTACTTACCTTTTAATGCAAGACTTGAGGCAGTTTCTTAACAAGAGTAATAATTTTATGCAGAGCACACATTTTAGCTTTTGCAATTAGTTCAAGTCTCTCTGTGCACAAAGGTGTTTAGTTTTCGGAATCACTCCTAGAGCCAAAATAAGGCTTTAAGCCAGGGCAGGGGGAATGAAGCAAAATTCTTAACAGACTCCACAGGTGAGGCAGGATATTAGACAGACCAGCTTATGTTTTATAGAGCCCAAGTTACTCACAATTTGTTTCTCTGTATATCTATTGGAACTGAGCAGGTTTACAGCCTCCATGTGACCAAAGTCAATGTCATGCCCCAGCAGAAAGATGAAGAGCAGCTTGCAGACATATTTTTTCTTACTGTAACCATCCAGAGCCTTGTCACCTGAAAAGCAAGGAAACAAACAACAATTAAGTCTATGTTGAGCTTAATACCTGGTTACCTAGTGATAATTCCATCTACCATTACCTATATCCTAAAGGATGGTCACGAAATAATGCTATCATCTAGTCCTTGAAGTATCCTGCAGTGTCTTTAGAGCATATTCTTACTAAGAGGCAGCGCATCTATGTTTGCCCCATTTTGATTTTCCCACTTCTGTTAAGAGCATTTGTCTTCCATACGCATTCTCCTCTTAAACCAATTATCAAATCTTTATCTCAGCAAAAGTGTTAACACACTTTTCCAAGTGCACCACTGCAGAGAACTCAGTAGCAACAAAAAATTCCCATGAAGTTCTTTTAGAAAGATCAGGTGACAATGGTATATCCCAAAGACTCAAAGAAACACATGAAATGAGATTACCATGAGAACTTTAAAGTTTTTCTAAAATGAAAGTATTCACAAGTGTTCCAGTTTTAGAAGAAAAATGCACCCTAATTAGGTTTGGCCATATGTCACAGTACTACTGATTTTAGAAGCTTGCAAGTGACATGGGCAGTGCGGCTTTCAGTTCATCAGGAGAGCTACATACGAACGTAAAACTTTTTGTGTTACGTTCTCTCCCTTCCTCAAATCAGGAAATAAAGGGGTATCCAATAAATCAGGCAAGACTGAATGCTGGATAGTTCAGTCAGGGTAGCAAAATTCTGATATATCCTGCTGCCTAAAAGGCTATATAAGCTCCTTTGCCTCAGCATTCTGGGCCTGGAATAACTGATCTGTCACATCAAGTGTGTATTCCTTAGTGACAGGCAAGTTCAGCCAGACAGCACTGCATACACTAAAGCTTCAATAAGATATCCCTTACTCACTGCCCTTGCCAATAAAAGCTCTAAGCTGCCTTTTTATTTTATATTTAGCTGCTTATTATATAAATCTTAAGTTACAAAAGAATCTTAATAGTACAGAAGTTGCCCCTTTTTCCTTCTCATGAACTGATACAGAGGCATGTTAAATTTCCCACACCACATGAATCTACAGCTCCCCTGGATTTCACACTACATTCACAGACTGGATAAAAACCAAGGAAACCTCACCACTCCTAAACTTACAGTTAGTGAAGGAATGAAGACTACCATCTATGTGTGAAGATGCAACAGTGAACCAACATGCTAAAAGGTTATGTCCACAGGCTGCAACTATGCATTTTGGGGGTTGCTTTCTATTTTGACCCTAAAAACTTCTTTTATTTAGTCTTATTTCAACTGAGATCAATTTAAGCAAACCACTGCTATTTTAATGCAGACAATGATACCCTTCTAATTTGGGTTTTTAGGCAGCCGTTGATTTTTTTTTTAACTGGCACAGACAGTGCATCAGCTGCCAACAAAAAGCTTCACCTTAAAGCTATTTTTATATTATGCAGAGAGGAGTTGTCTTCAGGTCCATACCACAGTAGCCAATATATGCCACATTTTACTTCAATACAGGAAGCGGCACTACTGAAGATACCCGTGACAGTGAAATCCTGCTATACTGGATCCTGTCAACATCCTCTGACAACAGCCAGCTCTGCAGAAAGCTGCCCAAAGACATGTTTTCTTCAAGCCACTTTTACAGTTTGTCACCATAAGGCTCTTTTCCTGCTGAGTCAGCAAACAAACGTAGGGAATTTTGCTCTCCTAGACACTGGAATTACTGTTAGGAGAACCAGAGTGAAACGTCCAGTGGGATTTTTTTTTCCCCTTCTTTGGAAGCAATATGGCCAGAGGAAACAGAAGATATTCAACCAGGTCTACCCATCTGCTGTGACCTTCAAACTATGGCTTAAGCAGCAACAGAGTATTCTGCATAAATACTTCCTGTTACACTATTTTCCCAATAAAATGGCACTCAAGAGCAGAAGTTTCTTCCTATCCCACCACGGCAGGGAGATGCAGATCAGAGATACCTTTCCTTAGGAGAAGCAAGGAAAAAACCCCAACAACAAAACACAGGAAAAGGCAGAGTGACGGCTTTAGTTTTCTAATATTTTTTCAGCTGCTTAGGAAGAGTTTCTATAAACTCTTCAGATTTGATTTTAATTGATCATCTACATGAGATCCAGAAGGAAAAGAAATAATCAGTGAATAAACCAGGAGGCCTTTACATTACCTAGCAACAAAAACCATTCCAACTCCTGACAAACCAGCTACTCCTAGACGACCGATGAAAGGAACAGGTGATGCTCAGTACCATTAACAGACACTACCACGATTCACAGACAGGGGCACTAAATAAGCTGAATACATTTCAGTCAGTCATACTCTAGTGGCCAAGCTCTACATAACTGAGGACTCACTACGGTATTGATGGCATTCATATCATTAGTCGCTTCTCTGAGATCCAGACACACCAAAAGACATCAGAAAGTAGCTTTCACATGAACTTTACCGGAAGTGAAGACACCCCAAACAGTCTCCAAGACCGAATTCCCAGCAGGCCAAGAGGCTGAACGGCAGCTGCCTGTTAGTATACAATCCACCAGCAATATACAAAAATTAGAAGTATTAAATCTAATCTCTTATATTCTCAATGACTCTGGTGTTGACTTCGTGATACCAGAAGGGAAGAGGGAGTACAGAATGCTGCAACCCAATTGCTCAACAAAGAACCTAAGCAGATGAAAATATGCATACTTTGAACCACATCAACTTTCACAGCAAACTATTTGTCATGGTTTGGCAATTCCTTTTTTAGGTTTAGGACCCAGCTATTCAAAACATTATATCCTTCCAAGATACCAGTAATTTAAGAGCTCAGATTAGCAAGGTCCTTGGATCTCGGGGTATTTGAAGAATTTTTGATAGAAGCTATGCCATGCAATCAAGCACAAAACATATCACCATCCTCCTGACAAGCAGCTTCCTTCTCCACTATGTGGTATCAAAGAAAAATATTGTAAAATCAGTACCTGAAATACCTTTTCTGAACACAGAAAAAATGCTACACTGACTGCTTTCAAAACCTCCTGTTCCTTGTATACCGAATTGAAGGCAGTGTGACAGTTCTCAGGCGAGCTTATAAACTAGGCCAAGTTAGAGTTACTACAGCTCTTCTTCAAAGTCTTATTAGTTCACAGCAATAACAGAATACTGGGGGACTTTAAAAATTTCATTATTTAATTTTCTGAGCAATTTGAAAAAAGAGCACTTCAGTCAAAGGTCTCACAGTAGCTGTCTAACTCCAGCTGTGTTTTGAAGAAGTCTGCGACTCGGATTCTTATTGAAATTTTAACTATTTCTCTCCCTCCCATGTCACATTTACGAAGAGTTCTGACGGTTCTATTTTAAACACTAATAACAAGTCTCATTGCTTAAGTACGTGCTAAAATAGTACAGCTTCCCCCAGTCCCAAGCAAACATCCGAACAAGAGCAGAAGGAAATGTCACATGTTCTGTTATCTTTATTGCAATACACAATCATTTCTTTTAACTCAGCTCATTTTCAAATGCTTTCGGGAACATTTGCAAGTGCTGCAAATCAAGTCAGCAGAAACAGGAAGGATTCACAATACATGTCAGCAGGTTTTGAGCACAGTGGGCATTTCAAAGGCTACTTGCTTTCCCTGAAAAATTTATTAGTTATTTTGCTAAGAAAGAAATTATTAACAGCTGATCAACAATGAGTACTATGAAGAAATAATTACTACCACATTTCTGTGTATCACCTCCCTATCGTTTCAACACAGAAGTCTTGGTTTCCATTGCTCACACATATCTTTCACACAGCGCTCTGAAAAGGAAGAAATAAGGCAAGAAAGTATTGTAAGAACCTTTGGTTCTCAGGCAGCAGCTTCCAGCTCTAGTTTGGGACATAAGTTAAGAAACAGCACCTGCTTTTCCATCTAACTCAGTGTACTTAAAAGCCGATGCGCTGCACTGTTACTGAGCCTGCTAACAGCCAGAGGGGTCAGGAAAGCAGTTTAGTCCTTGGGATGTTCACTGGGGGTAGATAAGGAACCCTGACAGGTCTAATCTCACCAGCTTTCACATGGCTGATTGCTACCTTAAAATCTTAGCATTTGAAACCACAGGAATGGCTTTTGCAAAACAGAAGGGACAACACTGTTTCTTTGCTTCCTTCCTAGGCTGACACTGACCTCTGTTCACGCAGTTGGCAGCAATCCAGGGATATACTGTATCAGAAGGCCACTACCAGCTTAGAGGCTAAGAAAAGTGAATTTGATTTTTATGAACGTAGCTACACTTGAGACAAGATCTGTGTTTCTGTAGGAGTGACAGTCCAAGCCCTCTACATCAAGCACTGAATACCTGTGCCAAACAACCCATACAAATCCATAAACCAGTATTAGTTACCATACTATTAGCACCAGAACAAAGCGTTACTAGATCAGCCCTACAACTCAGGTCATATCTGAAGCCTGATTTTACTTCCAACAATTCAGTTTGTCACTGAAGACACTTTATGATTTTACTGTCTGATTATTTTCACACATGATCAGAAGACAGTGTGACTAAGCAGGCCCATCTTAAATATAAAGCCTATGCTTCCCCAGCCTGCCAGGAAAGCAATTTACTGATACACAGTTTCAGTTTAAAACGGGTATTTAGAGCCTTGCCTCAACTTCCTCCAAAGGGTTACCGTGTATTTTGGGACAATAGAGAAGATTTGCTCGAATATGGAAAACCAAGCCAGCTTCAGAAAAAAAGAGGGAAAAAAAAAAAAGCAGCGATTAACAACTGACATCGGGGCACTTCTGCACGAGCCAAAAAGAAGATACACAAGCATGTCTGAAACCTAGCAGCCACTCCTGTAACACAAACTCTACTAAGCAATCAGAACAAAACTAAATTCCAATGCCAGGGCAGGAAAAAAAGAACAAGTCTGAATGGAGCAGAGAACAAAGTTCCTCTGACCGCAGAAACAGCTTATAGATTTGTGGGCAGCTTCATTAATACACAAATTCTGGTCGGAGAGATCAAAGTGATACAACAATTTAATAAACCGGGTATTTTTTCAATCCCAAAGCAGTTACTGCTGACAGTGAGACCTTCAGTTTGGTTCAAGCATGGGAGCAAAATCAGCTTGCAGCCTGAACATATAAAACAAAAGTAACAGCATCTCTCCACACTTAACTCCTACAAGTTCTCCTTTATCACATTGGTGCAGTTTCTCTCTACTACATTCTTCTTATCTCAGTTAATGCAGAAGCATTTAAAGCAACCGTCAAGGACACAGTGACCTCAACAATGGAGCTTCCTCATGCTTAGACAAGAGACACGGTCACCTTAAGTACAGAGATCCTAAATTCCTGCTGAGCTTGGTGCACAAAAGTTGGATCAGAACTCAAAGTCATAGCACAAGTTCCATCAGTTCAAGGAAAGTATTGCTTGTCCAGAGATGTGAAACCTTATCCCAGCCTGTTAAATACAAGGGTATTATTTCAAACAGCAGGTTACCCAAACATAAGGCAGGTAGCAGGCTTGACAGCTACTTGCACGATAGAACAAAAATAGAAATACTGAGACTCTGTAACAGTATATGAACATCCCTTGCAGGTTACATGGGATGGGGGTCTGTGTGCATACAAAGGCCCAGAGGTAGACCAGACTCCTACACCAGTGTCAAGAAAGAACTTCTCTGTCAATAGGTCTTGTTTCTTAGTCAGACCTTTCCCTGCTTACAGACATGCAGCCAGTCCAAAAGCTGCATCTTTGGCCAGGTAGGGCCAGTAACTCAGGGCACCAGTATTCACCAGAGTTATTTAGCAAGGGACTTCATCTTAAGCTCACAAACACACATTTGTCTTAATCCAAACTATTTTAAAACATTTTAAAGTCAGAGTTACATGAAAAGAAACTGGGCTAAACTGAGTAATCTCCACTTAAACCAAGAATAAAATGCATATGAAAGTCCCTTCGTTTTTATATAGCCCTTCTGCAAGGAAGAACCACACAGCATGAAGTCCAGGTGGGACTCCTGCAGCAGAAAGATAACACAGATATCAGCTCCTCACACTCTCAAGGCCTCAAGCAGTTACACAACAAGTTGTCTAAACTCAACTTTTTCCAAATTGTGACATTTATGGTTTTGCTCAGGCTTCATCAAGTTATTGTCTTCAGGTAATTAAAATTTTCCACCCCAAATCCATACAGATTTAGTAATAAAGAAACCATAATGAAGATCAGCTACAAGAAGGTTTAGTCATCTTCCACTCGAGCTACTGAATGAGCATATACTGACCTTTATTCAAAACTATTTCGAGAGTGCTTAAAGGATGCTACACAAGGTATGCAGGCTAAAGTTATGACACTACATTGCTGAAAGCACCTCTATTCTCTGATCATTGCCTGATTTATGGTTCTACACAGCCAGAGATTCCTATAATTTCTCCCCTGCTTCATGAGTAAGCAGAGAAGAATTAACTGTTCGTGTACTTTTACCTATTTTTCTAAGAGAAAAATGTAAACACAGAGGCATGTGATGGTTTATAATTTAGAAGAATTTCTTAACTTGAGTGTCTTGCACTGTGGTTAACTTTTCCCTTCTAAGCTGTTGATGCACTCAGGTTTTTAAAGGTCTTCATACACCTTTAAGAGACATACCACTTAAAATGTAGCAACGGATCATACAAAGTTCAGGAAAGTTATTTGTTAATGCACTGAGTATTCCAAACAGATATGCTAGTCTAAGCCAGGATAGCCAGCTAAGGTAAATGAATTTACTACAAATCCACCAGATTCTGAAGGCACATATATGGCCTCCACATCGCAATGCCTTATCTAACTACACACACAACCCCGTAACTATTTAAACAGAACTTGCCACAGCCAGTACTGTTATAACTCCATTTAAAAACATCCCAACTACCCCTCAGAACTTGAATACAGCTAACAGCATGAGTTCTACCTTGTGTTGTTTAAAAGTCAATTGCTGCCTCTTGGAATTAGCTACTGCATACCCTTTGTTTCATATGAATAATTTGCACTGCTGTTGCTTGTGGTCAAGATGCAAAGCTTCAGCAACTACACATTTTAATCTTTATTCTGCAAGAAGACAGCCTAACTCATTACTTCCATAAAGGGCTCAGGGCTGAAGAGGGGGGAAGGAAGAAAATTTTAAACAGATTCTGTTTTACTGGAAATCATCATGTCCACCCATGTTTCTTCAAATTATTCACAGCCTCACAGCCTTCTGGAAACAAATAGCCTGAGCAGTCACTTGGTTAGGAGGCAAAGTATTAGAAATAGTTTGTGACCAGTAGCCCAATTCTCTGATAGAGAAGGGAGTTTGCTTCTGTTATGGCCAAGAATCACAGGACTGTCAGAAGGTTCTGCAGGTTAAGAGAACACTTTCAACAGTTATTCTAACAGACTGCTCTGGCATTTTGCTTGAGTCAGCAGTCAACAAAAGAAGTCCAAACACATAAAAACAAAACCCCATAAAAGAATGTCATATGGAAATATATATAGTGTAGTATGATCAAGTCACTTACCTTTAAATTTTGACCGAATGTTTGCTAGTTCTTTATTTATCCTCTTTATCTCTGCTTCTTTACTTTTGCCTGAAATAAAAAGAAAACGTATCAGGGGACAGTTCTTTGGACATCCCTCTGCCACCTTAAGCATCTTTTCACCCAAACAGAAACACACATTTGTGAACAAACACACATCAGGAGGAGTTATTACTCTCCATTTCCAGCATTAGAACTAAAGGCAAACAGAGGTAACCTAAGCATCACTTCA
Source organism: Mohoua ochrocephala (assembly GCA_013398855.1). Taxonomy (NCBI): domain Eukaryota; kingdom Metazoa; phylum Chordata; class Aves; order Passeriformes; family Acanthizidae; genus Mohoua; species Mohoua ochrocephala. Next base: position 135,347 of record VZTA01012737.1, on the reverse strand, counting down.
CAGGGGAATTTGAGAAGCTCTAAGGACCTCCCCGTTTCAAGAAGCTTTGCAGACTTTAGACAGTGTCACTTGCATATAACCTGAGATGCCACTGCTACTGACTTTCACAAACACTTCAGTTTCTCTGTTCCTGAAACTGCCCAGAGAAAAGTGAATTTTACTTCCTATGTGATTACTAAGTTGACAGTGCTTTGAAGGAGTAAGTCTCCCAAGCATAATCTTAAAAAGAAGCAGCTCATGTTCTTAACCTACACCTTAAGGGCAAGCCAATTTATTGTTTCTCTATTGAACAATTATTCGGTTCAACAGTTTTAAAAACATTCTTAATAGACTGAAGAGGAAAAGCAGTAAACTCACAAGGTAAACAACAGTAAACTCATAAGATACAAGTTCAGATTTCCAATGTACCTCATGAAAGTCATTTGGAAACCAGAAATATTTAAAATTCACACTTTATTAGATGACTTTGCAACCTTATACTTCTCAGCACCATCGGTATTTTGTATCCAAGAATAGATATTGGGATTTCTAGTACCAATTTAAGTTACATAGAGAAATAGCTGCAGCTTAAGTTCTGATAATGCAAACTGATTCGAGTAATATTTGCACTATCCAAACCAAAGCAGCTTATAACTCTTTAGCATTTTAGTTCTTGGTGACTGAGATTCTACAGAGGTCTGGGTCCATTGTCTCCTACACGAGTAGGAGCACAGAAGGGGAAAACAGCCAGCTCAGGCATTGTGATCAATTGCCTGTCATTTGAGGGAAGCGAGTGAAGTGCACTTCAGCAACGCAGAACTGGCCATTTAGTTCTGTCATTTGTTAATTCAGATATGCACCTACTCAAACTTTCAACAAGTCTAAAACTTTTGTCCATTCTCCAAAAGTTTCAAGCAGTTCCAAGTGTTCCAAAACATCAACTAACAGCAGAAAATGACAGCTTCTTTCCCTCTTCATCACATATATTTGGCTACAAGGTTATGAGTAAAAGTCTCCTAGCCCTGGTTCAAAATGGTCCAACCTTATGAGTAGTGGGGATCACATGCCCTGCATTCACACCACACATTTCCCCACACCACTGGGATCACAGCTACAGCCAGGAATGTGCAAGTACGGGATGTGACGAGGCTTGAAGAGCAGATCACGAGCAGCATTCCAGAGCACCTCCAATCTCACCCCTTTCTTCAACAGAAACATCTCACAGCATTTAAATATCTCACTACATTCGCATGTCCAAAAGCCTGTGCCACCCTATGCCTGCTAATCCTCCCTTTACGATTCCAAAGGGGATCTTAAAGCAGGCCCTATGAAAGGTGATTAAGTAACTCAAGGAAATGCAAGGAAACAAGTGCCTTAGGATAGTTTAAGAGCAAAGTGTAAGAGAATCCCTTGCCAAGTACAAATGAATCCAGATTTTGTAATTTCTTGACTTAGACTCAAAAAAATAAACTGAAATTACGCACTTCTGAAACCAACTCTTGCATAAGATGCAGAGAACGGGTTTGTATTAATCTGCCTCTAACAATGGCCACAAGAAAACAGACAGGGAGCAGCCACAGCACACTGTACAAACGGAAATGTTAGGCCCAAAATAGAAGCAACCGCTTCAGTTTGCCATGTCATTTTAACAAAATACCTACAGACCCCACATAATTTGCTTAAAATGGATTTTTTCCATTCTACAACAGTGTTTTGCAAGGGCCACCGCTCAGGGCAGGGTGCCTTGGCAGGCACTCCACAGGGCAAAAAAAACCCCACAGCTTCAGAGCTCAGTAATTTGCAATACCTGTTCTGAAACATAAATTGTAGTTGCTATCTGTATGCACCTCGATTTCCAGATAAAGCAGAGGATAATGTCCACAGTTTTAATTTGACCTAGAAATTCCAATTAACTTCTGGAATGACAAAGCTAGAGAACACAGTATAGTTCCTTCAGTTTATAAAGATGCATCTGTTGGAATCACAAAGTTTAACCAGTTTTCATTAATATATCACTAATAATGCACCACACAACGAGTTTTGTTCTAATTTAACTTGTCAACCTAAAGAAAGCCGGTTTTAAAGCAGTAACACTATTTGTTGTGTAAATGAGCAGCAAGGCGTACAATCTAAGACCTGAAGTGTCTTCCTTTATAGATTTTAGATTTGTCTTAATTGGATTATTTGTCCTGTGCACACAACAGAGATACTCAAGTGTTTGCTTCTAGGGCACTTGCCAGCATTAGGAGTTCATTACTAGACTGAAGCAAGTCATTTGCTCTGGGGTCCATCCTGTGAGAGCAGGGGGCCACAGTAACGTGCATCAAAAGGGTGTAACTCTTTATGTATATAAACAACACTCCAATTTTGTAAGCTATTTCTGTTTAAAGACCTCAAAACGCTTCCTTTATTTTCAGCCATACATCTGCTCCCGATGAAAATTTTAATTTCCTAAAGCTATTAATTTATTTTCCCTCTTACCATGGGAAGAGCACATCTCATTAAGACATAACCACTGAGTCTGGAGATTCTGTACTTCGTTTACGTTAACAGGGCAGAGAATATAGACCTCAGTCTGGGACATTGCTAGCCTGAGTAGGATATTTAGTTATATAAATTTAGAAACTAGGTCTTTGCTCTGTATCTTAACTTATGCTTGTAAGGAAAGCGAATTGCAACATTTACTTTGAATTAGTAGCAATTGTTTTTCTAACCTCAGCAAGTGCGGTAATAATCACAATTTTAAAATATTAAAAATGGGGTGAGGAAAGGTGAACAGTAATACGTATCCGCCAGCTCTTCTTATCCCAAGATGAAATCAAGGCCATCTTTTACTTTTTTAAAACCACCAAAACCTCTTGGCAAACCTTTCAAGCAGCATTATTTACCTGCTATACTCACAGATTACCAGTTACTGCTAGAAATTGGGTTCTTTGTGTCCTAAGCAAGCAACAGAGCATTAAGCAAAGCCTGACTAAAATACTTCAGGAATTTGTGAAGTCAGCACCTTTGGTAGAAATAGTCTGCAGGCTCAGCAACACAAACATGGAAATCCCACCCCCATGCACACAGCTGTAGCAGCGAGATGACAGGAACACCCATAGTCCCATCTGAAGGTCTATTCTCTCAGATTTTAAATCTTACTTAGCATATGAACAAAAGCCTATTTCGAATAATTCCTATTTCGAAGGCAGTATATGATCTCATCCAGACTGTGACCAAACATAAACGGCATAGCAATCAGCTGGGGATAAAAGCTTAACTCCATATATTGGAAATCACACTGAACAATTAAGTTTTCGCCTTATTACTAATTACAGTCTATGCAAGCCTGCAATTGTAGTTTTAAAGAACAGCACCAGCACACCAAGCGTTAAATGTCACTGAGGACAACCACATAACAATGCTGAGGACAACCCACAAGTTAAAACCAAGCTGAAGTATCTAACCCCAAATTTCCTCACCTTCAGCAGTTATATTGTATGGTAACCTTCTTCAAACATGATTAACTGCTTATCTTAGAGGATGACCAAGCAAAACAAAATCTCACAGTGGAAGGCAGCTTCCACTGTAAAGGACAAAAGAAAACAGAAGTGTCATAAACCAAGGAAGAATTTCTAGCTAGATCTTCTGTCCCACTAAGTGTGAAAGGGAGGGCACTGTTAAAATGTGTTTGATTAACGGAGAAGTTTTCATCACATTACTCTGACTTGCCAACACTCATTGAATAATTTCTACATGCATATTTTATTTTTACCATCGCTAGAAACACTCAAGTAGCCTTTAAGACAGTAAAAAGGAAGATGATGATAGCTGAAGGAGTGCTACGCTGCAGGAATAGAGGCTTAACGATTCAGAGCTAACAAAGGCAACTGCTCTGCCACACTTTCAGGCTGTTACCCAGCTCCCACTCTCATGAAATTATCAGAGCTGTATACCAACAAAATGTTCTGTAACCACGCCATTCAAGTTGGAGAGGCTTTAATAAAGGTCATGTCATGTACACAGACTGATGGGTAGGACAGTAGTTAAGCCAGAACACAAGATTATGTTCCATGAGTTCAGACCACATCCTTCTCACTTTCACTTATTCAGACGTCTACCATTTTAACAGACTATGATTAACTATCCGTAATAAGTTATTAAAAGAGGTGACTGCAAGTCAGTAAGCTTTGGGCTGCTGTTTTGCTGAAAAGACATGTAGTGTTTATAGCCTTACAGCCCTAGTGCACGAGTGCTGCTCATCTTCTCCAAGCACAGAGGTACCCAGCCACAACACAGTCCAAGGTGCTTATGGGTGATTACTTCACATTTGGCAGTTTGTCAGGCTTCAGACTCCATCATGCTGCCTACTGCCTTCATTAGGCAAGGTAAATTTAGTCTGCAGAGCAGTATTATCTTTAATTACCATCTTGTTTAACAAAGATAGAGTAGGGAACATCGTAAGTAGTGCAGCTCATCAAGAACCAACTCCTATTCTTGTAATTCCCAGTAACCCAGGCTACAGTCAGCACTTCAGTACTACACAAATACACCTCTGGAGCTCTGCATTACAACCCAAAGAATGAGAAAACAGAGGTTACAGGAAAGGGGTCTGTTGAATCCATTCATCTGAAAAGAACACCTGACATATCTCAACAGTAACTTGGCAGCAGGGTTGCAAGATTAACAAGTGCTTCAAGGTTAGAATTAGTGGGTTGCTTGTGGCTCACTCAGACAGTGACCTGCTCCATCAGGATTAACTTGTTGCTACACTACCTGCAGACTGCTTAAGACAAGTTTGAGGCACACAGCCCACCTGTGCTAACTAGAACTGCTACTAGGTCTTAAATTTCATACAAATCACTTGATATACTTCTGACCAAGCCCACACATTTGCTTCCCAAAGGAACAGAGAAGTGGTTTTTCTATCAGCGGCTACACAAATACTGAGCAGAGCAGATTTCTGCAGGCAAAGCCTTGAGACATAGGCATAGTGTCAACAATTTAAAGCAACAAATAAATAAATCACTTCACAAAAGTTTAGATGTTCCCAGTACTCATCTGGCTCCAATATGCTTACGGTCAGCAGTCAGTGTAATTGAGCCCAGCCAATAATTCATTTGTTTTGAATGTATGTACGAGTGAGAACTGCTACACTGTGTTACCTCTTAGCCTTACCTGCCCTATGGCCATCTGACAATTTATGGTTACAGAGGTACCACTGCTGGCATGAACTATAAAGCAGAGGGTAGGAGGCTCTGTTAGCACAAGAAAAAGCCTGCCACAATTCTGTCATGCTTCCTGAAGGCCAGTAGTAGTTTAAGTGACTATTTGTGACACAACAATAAGTCTAATATAACATGAACTCTGTTCACATTCAATTATCAAACAGGCCTTGAAGACAGAGGACAAGCCTACTTTTCTGTTTAGGAGAGAGAATACAAATACTACCAAGGTTAAGAGCAGGAACTTCTCTGAATTCCTTAATGGCTAGGAACACTTACTCAGGAAGAACACAGTTCTTACACAAAAGATAAATTCTCAGTTTTAAAGGTGATGTTAGACATCTTCCCAGAAGAGTCATTGTTTTCCAAGCATAGGAATTTTTCTGGTTGGTTGCGTTTTCCTTAGCCTCTACATTAGGAGCATCCAAGCTGATTGGCCTCTTCAGTGGGAGAGAGAGCACAGCCAAACTGCTACCCATCTTCCCTTCAGCAAAATATTGATAGCTTCAGAGTCAGTTTGATTCAAGGTTATGCTTCTTAAGAGACAGCTGCAGACAGTTCCTAAACACTGCTCTCATCCTGGCAAACACATTCCTGCTACTGCCTTGTACCGCTGCAGGTCAGTTAGGGAGCCAAACAGCCAAAAGCAAGATGGGTTTATCCAAAGGCTAAGTCATGTCAGCTTTACTACAAGTGATAGTGCCAGAAGACATGACCAGGTACCAGAGCAAGTTCACCCATTCACTGTCTAAACATGCTTTAGTTGGCATAAAGCAATCAAACGATCCACTTGCCTTTCCTATTGCTAAAACAGCCTGCAAGCATGATGCAAAGGCTACACTACATTCTTGAACCCTGCTGTCAGGGAACAGAGAAAGAAATTGGTTGAAAGACGTGGAAAATCAAAACAAATACTAGTGTCTCTACTGTAAAAATGGTAGAGATAAAGGAAAATATGCATGTAAAGGTAATCAGTACCTCCACTCTTGCCTTTGTGAAAGAGCTTTTATAGTACTTCTAATACTTACTCATATCAGTAAATTAAACCACTACTTTTACCTGCCAGCAGGACAGATACTCATGTTACAGCTCTAGAGGATAGATTAGCCATTTGCTACGCAGATCATGATCTTCACGAAGCAAAACACCAAATCCATCCTCCAACTCTCCCTAATCTCTCAGCTGGCTCTTCAGCACAGCAGGGAAGAGGGCAAAAGAAAGGCAGACAGGTTGCATAGCAATACATTAGAGTGGTCTGTTTGCCCATCCTCACATTATCAGTCTGTCTACACAAATTCCTTCACTTGGTTAAACTATCTACAGTGCTACAATACAGATGCAAGCTCCAGCTCCACCTGAGTACATCTGAAGGAGCATGTTGGTGCTATTGTTTACAAACTCACTGCACAACTGATCCAAAGAGACTACAATAAAATACTGAACACCTTTACAAAATGTTAGTATGGCTTCACTTTTGTTCACAAATCAACCTGTTCAAGGCTGCAGAACAAGAAGCTTTTTGTTTATCCTGTAAAGAATGAAAACAGGAGTGCATGCTGTCCTTCCACAAGATCTATTTGATCAGAAGAAAGAAGTGCCTGTCTGTCATGTTGAAGATCATGAATGGCACAAAGGCAGGTGGAGACTGTTGTGTCCTGGGACATCCTGCAGTGATTAGATATCTGAAGACAGAGAACAGTGACCTACTGATCATACTTAAGAACTTTGTAGAATACATTTTCTAATATTCTGCACAGTAAGTGAACTACCATCCACAGAACTGACTTCTTCCTCCACTATGCCACTAGAGATTTGCCCCTGTAACAACACTTCTCAGGAAACAGCAGGGAGTCACAGGCTTTACTGTAATCCACTAATCCATTAACTCCTTGTCCTCAGAAGAGAAGAAAAATAAGAGCACAAAAGCAGCTTTCCAATCCAGATGTATTAAATTGCAACAATTTAATACAAGTTTAATGATTTTAGATGCTTACCATGGCTGGTTTTTTCTAACTAAGCACCACAAGTTAAGAAAAATTTGAGAAGTAACCAGGTAATAGGGTCTAGCCTAAGACCAGATCTTTCCCCAAAACAACTAAAAGCTTACTGGAAGTTCATATCCAAGTGACTATGTGACACACAGAACATCTACCTGGAAGTTTAGTTGGCAAAACAACACTGACTCCCATGAAAAGAGAAGCTTTAAGCCAAGAAGATATGCAAACAGTAAGTGCAGGGTTAGGTTTCTACATAAAGCAGCTCTTCCTCCTTCCCTGACTGAGCAGCATCCAAGCAGTCATTTCCTTGACCAGTCTTTTCACACTGTAGACTTACACTCCCTTCGACAAGGTAAGGCAGTATTTGCACTGATTTACTGCAAGCCACTGTGGACTCTTCTACCTTAGCCCATGTTCAAATAGCAGAACAGTTTGAGGCCTATCCCAGTTTTGCAATCACTTCTAAACTACTGTTTCAGGGGCCTTAAAAATCCTTTTGAGCTCATCAATTAATTCAGATATGTAATAGTCTCTGCAACAGTCCTTAATTTCCTCTTATCAGTCCTGATGGGCAGTCTTTATCCAAAGGATTTCAAATTAAGCGGGTATCATATTTTCCAGGGCATCTAATGGAGAGGTTGGATGTCACATGAAAGATTCTAGCTCTTTACTACCTCTCATCCATTACTCTCCCCTAAGCCAACCATGCACAAATTAAACAAGCATAAAAAAACCCTAAACAAAAAAGGCAAAATAAAAAAATCCCATCCCCTCAGAGCTCTATGAAATGACCAGGAGCAAGCCAACACAGAGAAGCCATGGGAAGAACAGCAGTTTTGTTTTAGAGATCCTCCTCAGACTAATCTCATGCTAATTGTGTTTTCCTTAAATCACTCTCCTGCAAATAGTAGCAAGTGATGCAAGACTTAGTGCTTATTATAGCCTTAAGCAGCACATTCTTAGGACTGTTTTTTCAGGCCAGAAACTGACCATATTAGATGGGCTGCCATAGCCTTGCAAAAGCAATAGGAGAGCAAACCAAGATGCCTTGCCTTCCAATTTCTTCAAAAAGGTAAATAATCTAAGAATACATGTAAAGGAAAGTCACTGACTGTCTAGAGAAGTATTTCAAGTACTACTTTAACACTACATGCAACGCAAACAAGAACCCACATCTCAGAGGAGCAATGCAGTAGCTTTAGCCTATACAGTGAAAGCACATTAATGACATATAGTAATTACTTACAGGTAACTAAACCAAGAGCTCAACTCGCTCTATGTAAAGTTTGTTTCACTGGCTGGCTGTTCTTACAGCGAACAAATAACTCTATCCATACCCATGCAGTCATTTAATCCATGCACATGCCCCTCCCACCTACACCTGTAATGCACTCCATAACCTACCATCATCATATGATGAATTTAATGAACCATCTTTTTTCAATCCCCACTTGTTGATCTGTAACCTGATGCATCAGTCCCAGCGCAGTGAAACAAAGATACATTTTGGGAGGTTCAGCTTCGGGACACTATCCCCTGTCCAGTACAATGAAAATTTAATGCATTAAGTTCTATGAGAAGAGATCGACCTTTGTTTATCATATTTGTTGGATTTTATTTGAGGAAAAAATATAGCCTGAGGAAAAAGTAACTTGGAAGAAACCATAAAAAGAAACATTTGGAGAACAAACTAAAGGAATCCTTCCTCCATCTGTCCAGCTTCTGGGGCAACACTGAAAAGGTGAGACAGTTATCTAAAGTAGTGAGGGAAATTAAGAACTGTCTTGTCCACCAAGCCTGTGACAAATGCAGCTTTTGCCTCTGTCTAGACACATTTCATCAACCTAAGAGGAGATGGCTTCCCAATTTTACTGTGGAGCAGGGGGTTACCAGTACTACACTCAATACTGTCATAGAAACTATTTCTACATTACTGCCTGCAAATGAAAGGAGAAAAGCAAGCTCTCCTGGTTTTCAGGGTGAACAGGAGATAGCACTGTTGTTGCAGCAGAATAGGTTGAGTGACAAAAGTATTTCATTGTGAGATAAGCATAAAGCTGTACTCAAAAAAATGAAAACAGATTCCTGATGATGTATCTGTCAGCTAAGACAGCTGGAGAGTTTATAAAGCACTCATCTTGCATAAGCCAAATTGCTTCAGCAGCTCTGCAGTACATATACAAGAGAAGACTTAACATACTATTTAAGAATAAATATTTCTCGCAGGAGTCCATATGCTTATAACATATGCAGATGTCATTAGGTTTTTAGTTCATGAGGCACATAATCCATGCAATGACAAGGACTCCTCCTGACCTGAACTCCTAAGTTTGAAACAGCACTTCACGAAACCACAGGGTTCAGAACTTTCAGCTCCACTCCACCACAATCTTTTGTATGGCATAGCCACACCTAACTATTTTCTCAGTCACACCAACCAAGCACTAATTAACTGGGCTATCCTAATCAAGTACTGCAGTTTGGCTTTCGACCTGTAGTTTTCTTGTCTCTTCTCTGGTGTCTATGAAAGATAAGCTAAAAACCTGCTTACTGTAGTATTTCATATACGTTACAAAACAACCCAAATGAGCCAGTCCCTAGAAAAGCCCATACATCTACTGGCAAATTGACAGACATCTAAAAAGGTTATTTTCTAAAAAACATTTTTATCTGCCATCGGCACTTGGACCTCCATATGCAAAATGCAGAGCCTACAGTAAGAAGTTGCCCTGAAACAAAAGTCTAGAAAGCTATGAGGAACTGAAGGATAATTCATTTGCTTGTGTTATCGTATTTTGAAAATTCACTTGATCTTTGTATGAATAAAGAACACTTCATTTTGAAAAAAGACACTCAATGACAGCTTCACAGAGACTAGAGCAAAGTCAAAGTGCTAAGAAGCCTCTCTTAGCCTTGAAATATTTTACAATTGCTGCTACAAGTAGTATGCCAACTTTCTTTAACAAAAAACATCACAGACCTTTAAGAAATCAGCGTACTTTAAAATAGTCTGCTTTAAAAATTACATGTGGCATTGAAGCATTAAAGACAAAAATCAAGACGTTTAATAGATAAACCAAGCGCCAAAAATATGTCTAAACAACACAGAAGTGACAACCAAGCTTTTAAGCATTAAAGACAGGCTGGTCGCGCGAGCTGCTTGTTCACAACCAACCACAGTTGTAAACACTGAAAACTGCTATCAAGTAAGACTTATGTGAAGCCTGTAACAGACTGGTATAAAGATAGGCAAGACAGGCATCACTCCCAAATCAGTAACATATCAAACCTGTAAGAGAATCCTGCATTACTTAGTGCTGCAGACATTATAGATACAAATGTCCAAGAGATAAATCTCGATGTAAGGAGATCGAGCATTTCCAAAGGTAGACAGTCAAAATTTACATAAGTACCCCCAGAAGTTCAGGTTACTTGATTAATTTGAAATCACGTGCTGTGCATCCATCTGAGCACAGTCAGCACACAACAACTGCATTTTCATTTTTCAGCAAGAGCTATGATGTAAAATTCTTATCTGTGCAAAATCTTTCTGAATACCCCCCCCCTACACATCATGTTTCACCATTACTCATAATCTGGAAAGGCTGTTGGCAAACTAGAAGTGCCAGGCCTTTATGGTGGTATTAAAAATAGATACAAGAGTCCAACAAAGCCAGAATTTGGATTGAAATTAAGAATGTCTGCAAGAATTTTGCACGTCACTGCAACTGTCAGATATTTAGTCAAATTTTAAGGCTAGAAATAGAGGTCAAGAGCTGCACGTGGTGTCTAGCTTCCCTCCCATCTCAGAAAAGTAACGCTTGCTTTCTTTGCTTAGTCAAAAGACGCTGTTCACCTAAACAGCTGCTACTTTTTGTTCTTGACAACATCTAGCTCCTCAGTGAAGAGGCAAAGAGGGAACTTTAGCCAACAGCAGTGCCTGCAAAAGCACAAAGTCTCCAGAGAGTACTTTTGTGACTACTCCAGGAAGTATTTTTGTGAATCTTAGTCAGTGTACACTAGCCCGTGGTTAGCTGGCAGCACTCAGAGCTCCGCTAAAGGAAAGGCTCAAATGCCATTCACAGCTATTTGGAAGCTGCACAGATCACCTACTAGTGGGAATACCAGCTCTTCTGCAGCTGTTTAGAAGATGCTGTTATTTTTTTCATTATGAAAATAAGAAAGATACACAAGCAATTACAGCTCCCAAACAGCTGTCTGGACAGAGACAAAATATTTCAGATATACCACTATTTGTTTAAACAGTCAAACTGTTAACATTTTATTTGTATCACCAGTAAGTTAAATCTTTGTGTCTCCTGCAGATAATGAGAGCATGGAAAGGTTTGTTGTCCCATTTGGACGAAGGTAGCTTCAGCTCTGTTCCCACACTGCCTTGTGAGGAAATAAGTACCTTATTTTTTTATATCCTACAGTCTTGAATTTTGTTATTCCACATCCCTGAACGCAAGTTACAAACCTAAGAGCTTGAATGTTTCTCTTGTGTTTACATCTAGCAGATTCCACTGAAAATAAGAGTGGACAAATGCGCTAACCAACTGCAAGACATGAGACGCTGACGAATCAAGTCATACTTCTTCTAGCTAAATCAATAAAACCAGTGATTAAAAAAAATCATTGTGAATTGTATTGGGTAGATACAAGAGCAAGTCTTAAACGCTGTGACACCAAGTGGAACTATGTTACATATGTAGCTTGCACAGAACACCAGGACGCTGGAAAATACTCACTAAACAGCAAGGCCAACCAGACAAAGGACAAGAGCATTCGTGTAACCTTGAACTGCTACACTACATATTTTATAAGCCACCTTCTATACACATAAGAGTGAAGTCTAAAGCAACCTAAGGATCTGCAACTCTGTTCTGAAAAATAAAAACCAACCCATTCAAGCAGCTTCTGCTCTAAGGAAGATTATCAACCACGAATTTTATATATAAAGCTCCTGTTCACACGTCTGGAAGTCCAAATCACCTGATTTTAAAGACACTGCACTTAAATGGTCTCATTTTACCAGTATAATTCTTCCCCAGCTTTTTTTGTATTAGAAATCATCAATATGAAGTTTTCCAAGCCAGTGTGGTTAAATAATCCCAATACAAGCCCAGTTAGAACAACATAATTTGCATTAAAAAATTCTCCAAATCTATTCATATCTTTAGAGAGGAACACTTTCCTGCCCTTACTCCACTGCGTTTAAAATAGCCTCAAGTGATCTACAAAGACACACAGGTGGACAAAATAGAGCTGTTTCATCACACCAACCGCAGCGACCTTAGCCCTTCCCCAGGCAATTCCTGCCATATCATACACTTAGATCTCTAACTCTCTGATTAATATTAAACTATCGTATGCAATTCTCGGACAAAAAGGAAGACTGAGCACTGAGGTGTGCCCCCACACGTACCCCTTCCCCCCACACCAAGCAGCAGCAGATTTGTACTCCTCCTCTCCCGCTGCACGCTCACAGGCACGCTCCCCCCACTTCCCTCGGGGGGGGGAGCACTTACTCGCACCCCGCTCCATCCCATTTTTAATTACACTGATCCCAAGCCCTGATTTCCGTCAAAGCAGACTCTTAAAGCCAATTTAAGCCAAACCTAGGCATACGCACTGAGGGCCCTGCTCTCAGGCGCCTACAGAGGCCTGTTTTCCATCAGTGACGTGATGAACCGAGAGCCGCTCAGGGATCTGGAAGGAGCCCAGGGACGCCTCTCCCTGCCCCGCCGCACACCCACCCGCGCCCCAGCACCGCTCCGGCGCATCGCGAACAACGGCGGCACCGACCCCCGGCACCC
>VZTA01012737.1:0-117166 GCA_013398855.1 Mohoua ochrocephala | reverse complement strand
GGCCGGGGCTGCCCCGCGGGGTCCGAGCTCGGGGGAGGCCGCGGCGGCGCTGGCGCTGAGGCGCTGCTGCCATGGCAGGCGTGCGGGCTGCCTGGCAAGCTTGGGTATCTCGAGAGTCGGGCGAGTGTGGGAGGGAATTCTGAACGTCAAAGTGCAGCACCTTGCAAGAGGGAAGGGTTTAATGTTTACACAGGTTGGAAACGGATTTATTCCCACTCTTCTCTCCCCAGTATAGCTTTTATTGATTTAATTGAAAAATGCATCAACAGTATGCTTCCTGGTCTTCCTTTACTAAGTGATGCAGGCTCTTTCTGCAAATGTAGTTAGAATCTAGTTTCTTCTTTATAAATAAACTATAAACATTAACTCAGTGTTGTGCAGCATCCATTTAGTTTCTTTGCTCGCTTATTTTGGACAGCCTAAATCTGTGCTAGTTTCACTCGCTTTTGAAAATGAATATAAATTTAAAACAGCCTAACAAAAGTATGTTACCTCATGCGGAGGCTGGGGTTAAGCAACGTTTGTGACTAAGAGAGGCTAAGAGAGGAACCTGGGCTTCAGATCACTTTGTCAAATGATGTTTTAAGCTTTAAATTGTCCATACTATTAGTTGGACAAGGACATAGACAGAGGCAGTCTTCAATTCTGGTTGCATTTTGCAGTGTTAAAGGAGATAAACAAAGAGTGCCAAGCTCAGACGGTTCTACTGAGTTCAGCTAATTTGAGAAGAGTTAAAAAATGGCAGCGAGTTCGTAGAAGAAAAACTTGATGAGGATTTAGCTTTGTAAAGCTTGTAAAATGCATGCTTATAGTTTCCATAAAGAGCATTTAAAGTTTGACCAATTCGTCTTCTGTGTTACAGTGATGCCGACTACTTAATTTTCACTGATGTTGTTAAAGAACAAACTATTATAATACGTTTCCAACCAAGAGTTGGTACTGGCCTGTCAGTAGCAGAAACCATTTTGCCACAGGCTCAGTGCTTCCCATAAATCTAGGAGTGGATGTTGACTTAACAATAATTGACAGATGGATACAATCCTGTCGAGGAAATGAGCACATTTTGATGTCTAATTAGAGTTCAGTGATGGTTTTTTAAACTTCTCTTCTTCAGCTGTTAGATGTTATCTTCTTTTCAGGGAAGTGGATGCTGTTGCTAATTGTTTCTGAAAGTGAAATCAAACGCCTCCAAATCGATATATACGAGCTTGTGGGTGAATTGATGTCCTGTCCAAATAGTTAAGACTTGTATTGACTATTCAGGCTCTCAATTGTTCCTTTCTGCAATAGTTTATAGATCTTGCCAGGCTAGATGGAACGTAGGAGATACTATCAAAAGCAACCTGCTTTGTCTCATTTTCTGGAATGTAGAAAACGAGGGGGTTACCAGTGACCTTGAAGTCAAAGTAGAAGCATAAGACCTTAATTATTCATAATAGTGATTTTTCAAGCAGTATAGCAATTTAGCTTCTACCACACTCTTTGGATCCAAGAAATATTAGAAGGCTTTCTGCTTTTATTTTGCAGTTCATAAAAGACTTGACTAAAATCTTCAGATAATTTTGTACATGAGGTTTTTGATGCTCGATGTTCTTTGGTGATACTGGCACTGTTTTTTTCCAAGCTCTTCTGCCATCATCCTTCTACTTTGTTGCCTAATGACATATTCCTCTCTTTTCTTGCAGAATCCCTAAATCCTACAATAAATATCTCTGTTTTTTAAAATCTCACTGCTAAGCCAGACTCGTCCAAATAGAGCAAGTTTATTGGGTTGTTGATTTCATGTCTGTTTCATTGAGTACATTTCCATTGAAGCTTTAAGGTTCCTTTGGCCACAGTACTCAGAGGCTCATTCTTGCAGTTGTGGGATCCCTCACCTGATGTTTTGTACAGAAACAAAGTACTCAAACTTTGAGCAGCAACTTGTTATCCGTGCCGGTAGAACAAGTCTTGCAAATATGACTTGTAGAAATGAGCTTGTAATTCTTTAAAGTGAGTGGTAGAGTAATATAGAAAGCAAGATAATTTTTTAAGTGTAACAAAAATTCAGAATATTGTGGGAAAGAATCTATTTTCTTCTCCATCAGGATCTCATATTTATGAGAGGCAGCTTGATACATATCTAGAGCCCTGGTTCCCCTAATGCCAAATATTTTTTTCTCTGTTTTCTTATTCATTGCTGGGAGCTAGGCTGGGAAACCAGTGTGACTTTCAAATGGGGAGGGGTTGGAAAACAAACTCCGTCTGTATTTGATTTTTTTTTTAAAGTCTTCCTTCATATACGAGGTATGATAGATGAACACACAACAGGACTGTTGTTTATTAATTCTCAGTTCCTTTACCTGGAGCTGGGACAAGCTGTCAAAGTCATTCCTCTAGACAAAAAGGACATGGCCCCCCTTTTTTTCCTTCCATTTCTGTATCAGTGACTTGGCAAGGAATTGAAAGCAAAGGTCTCACTTGTTACAATAAAGGCACATTGCTGTAAGCATATAGCTGTAATTCTTTATATCTGTTAAGTAATTTATGGCACACTGATCAGGCTAGGTAGGAGCAGAAACAAATGTTATCTCTTTGCTATAGAAAAGGTAAGGTGGCACAGCAATTGTTCTGTGTAGCAGACATTTATCTCAGTTTCATCTGTAAACAGTTGTACTTCTTTAGGGGATTCTTTGAAAAGGAAGCTGCAAGGGTCCAACCCACTTCATCTGTGATACAGCTATTAAAACAAGGGACAAAAAAGATGTTTGAGACTAGGAATAATCTCTTAAAATCCTCTGCTTTTGTTACCAGAGCAAAAGCACTATTAAAACAGTGCTGCCTTAGTAAGTCTAATTCTAGATGGGAGATAAGAAAATTGCTTGACTTTTTTTAGACAAGAAAACCGAATGAAACTGTTGTATTCCTCTGTTCACAGAGATTTGAACCCTTATGTTTTCAGGAGAAGAGAAACTTGACATGGGGAAAATCACCATGAGGTTTCTCTGTGCTTCACTTTCTCTTGCTATGATTTACTGGCTAGCTGAAGGTACCCTGTCAAAAACAGATGCAAAGAAAGGTGCTACAAAAAAACTGGAGGAAAAGGTAAGGGAAATAACTGAAATTCTTGTCTTATCTAACATGTGCAGTGAATTAATTGAACTTTGGTAAATGGCCTCTACCTCTGTTAAAACAGTGTTAATGCATTTCCGCTGAAGCTTATGCTCACAGATAAAACTTGAAACTGTCCTTCAGCTTTTCTATGTGTCACAAATGGTTCACTTCTTGAAACATAGGATGTAGACTTCTGGAGCTCTATCCTCCATGCAAGCTGCAGAAGCAGGAAGTTTTTGTCCCCTCAGGGAACATGCTTCCATCCCTTTGGAAAGCAGGGTGGGGAACAGTAGTTTGGGCCAAGAGCTCTAGGTCATTCACCGGTGGAATGGAGCCTTGCCAATGGTATCCTGATGAAAGAGTTTGAAGAGCCTTCCAAGCAGTAGTTCTTTTGCAGGCAGAAATGATTCAGAGGCCCACAATAATCAGAGCAAGCAGAGCCAGCATGCTGAAGCCTCTCTTCACTTGCTGAGCATGTTATTGTTTGCTGTCATTATGGATATGCATCTGTCATTGTTTGTATTACTTGCTCAACATCTACCAGGAAGCAACTCTCGTCTGCAGGTAGTGAGAATAAGACGAGGTGTTAAGGCAGACCACATCCCTAGATTCCTTACACTGAATCAATAGATGGCTTCTGCATACTCACCATGCACACCTTATTAGGTCTTCTCGTTCTGTTTGTATCTGCTGGTTCAGTTGAAGCATCTTCCCTAAAGAAGAGTGTTTAAAATCTTGACCTTCAGTAACCACAACGCAGCATTCTTAGACTAAAATATATCCGGTTTAAAAGTTGTCTTCAAATCCTTGGTTAAGAACTCCTGACCCCTTTTTATTGCTTTGGGGGTAACATGAAAGAATTGATTAGAAAGCAGAGCACCATCAACTGTCATAAATGATGTTCTTTACTCTTATAATGTCTTGGGGTTTGTTTTTGTTTATATGCTTTTTACCTTCCAAACAAAGTAAGTGTACTGATGATGACAGATCATTTCTGAGTACTTCTGTATTTCAGTTTTAAATCAAAGTGCTCTGCATCATTTAAAAGGAGTGCTCAGAGTTTAATGAAGTGATTTGTTTTGTTGTCGTTTTTAAAGTCTGTTGCCATTGAAAGTGGCTGTTTCATATAACTGGTTCTAATAGCTGTCTTCTCTCCACAGAAGCTGCATTCTGATAAAAATGTACAGGACCGGGGATTGGTGGTTGTGGATCCAAAAGCAAAGGATATTATACTGGAACATAAAAGTTATTGCTCCAAGAAGCAGAAGGAAAGACATTTCTCAGGAGATGTTCTGGGATATATTACTCCTGTAAGTTAATACAATAAATAAAATTTGTGCATTGAATGAATATGCAGCAGACTGTGCTAACCTGCAAGCTTGCATCCCTGCTTTAAAAGTATTTTAATAGTAATGGGAACTGCTGGTCAAATACAGTCAAATAACCAGAGAAGTATTTGAGACCTGGCTTGGGGTTCAAGCCCTTGTTCTCCCATCTGTCTCCTGGGGGATGTTCAGGTCATATTGTTTTTCTTCTCCTTGGTGTTGAGCAATACACGGAGAGCAGGTAGCTGGGTGTGCAGCTGCAGTGGGAGCTGCAGGTTGTGCCCTGGGTGGGGGACAGGGTGGGAGCCCCAGGAAAGGGACCATGACCTGGTGCTGACCCTTTGCACAGCAAAGGGCACAGGGACCTGTGGCACCCGCCAGGTGACCGGGGACTTGGACGCAGCAGGAGCCAAGGGCTCAGCCGGAAGATCCCAGACTATCACAGGCATGGAGGGTACAAAACCTGGGGATTCCTTTGTTGAGGGTCCCTCCTTAGAAGCACCAGCTTGAGCTGTTTCTGCATTACTGCACCATGATTAAATTGCTTTAAGGATCCAGCCATCTGGGACTCTGCTTTGGGAAAGCCAGGCCTGAGCTGTTAAGGAAACCCCGTCTGACTGTGTGAGTGTGGGGTGTGCAGGGAGCCAAGAGGGGCACCATGGGGTCACTGGAGCCACCCACTCTGAAGGGGCCTTGGTCCCAGCAGTGGAAGTTTGGAGTGGTGAGAGTGTGACTGCCAGAGTGACTCCTGAATGGTCAGACAGGAAAGCTTCCTTAACACTGATTGTAAGAGGTATGATAGCATTCTCCTGTCAGTGGTGAGCCAGGTGAAGTTGTAGTGAAGTCAGAACAGGAGGGCTGCAACTTAAACCTGTTAAATCAACAGTAACAGTTGTATGCTGCTGTCAAACTGATGTCTTTTGCTATCCTGTCTCCTTCAAAGCATTCTTTCTTGAAGGATAAAGGTTTCATCCTTTTTTTTAGAGGATACTTTTCACTTGTTTTAGTCTTACACTGCTTAAAAGACAAATAGGTGCCCTATAAATTTCCACCTTTCTCAAGTTCTCTTGAACATAAATTCAGAGCCTGTAAATTCAAAACTGTGTTGGAATCTACAAGCAAGTTCCTGTAGTTCAGATGAATTAGCACAGTTTGAAGATTGCCTTTCATATAGCTGTCAGAGGTTCTGGAGTACTTTCTTATTTAAATGAAACCAATATCCCAGAAGGTTTCCTCAAATAAATGAATAGGGGTCTGGCAGATGATTACATTTCTGTTAAAGAGTTTATATTGGTCAAAAGTAAAGTGAACTGTATATCTTGCTTCTGAGTCTCTTACTTTTTTTCTCTCCTTTGTTTTTCAAGTGGAACAACCATGGCTATGACATTGCTAAAATATTTGGAAACAAATTTACGCTAATCTCACCGGTTTGGTTACAAGTCAAAAGGAGAGGGAAGGAAAGGTTCCAGTTCACTGGGCTCCATGATGCTGATCAAGGTGTTATTTTCTTTTTCTTTGAATATGAACTGCAATGTTGTTGCAGACTAGGTGGCTTTGGCATACTAGGTGGGTTTTGCTGGCTCTGCCTCATGGTGAAGTACTTTCATCCATTCAATTTTTGGAGGGTTTTCTTCAGAGTGAGCTTCTTTCTGTCCTCACCTGCTTCCACATGTGTACATAGTTTATTTGTCAAAAAATGTAAGTAGGAAGATTGTTTTTTCCACCATGCTGTCCACAAAGCCCCTCTTAAAAAAAAGAAAGGGCAAAGATCCTGTACAGGGGAAAATAATCTTTGGTGTTGCACTGTGCAGTTGTTTACCTGTTGAGGGTTTTGCTTTTTTTTTTTCTTTGCAAAAACCTTTAGGTGAATTTGTTTTAGAAAGGGAAGATAAATTTAATTTTAAGAGAATTTTTTCCCTTCATTGTGAGGAAAGTGGCAGCAAGTTTAAATTTCAGCTAGCATGTTCTTGTTCATGGTTTTGAAGTTGATTGAATGTGGAATTTCATTTGAAACAGCTATAATTCTTGCCATGTTAGTGCCTACTAACAAATTCATCCTAGAGCAATGACTGCCAAGGGGAATGGATGGGACACTTTGAAGACCATCTGAAAAAATCAAGCGTTCTTCCCAGGTGATGCCTGGTGGCTGCAGAAGTGTTCTGAGTAGGCACTAGGGTAGTTTCCACAGTGAGGCAGAACTGAGCAGGGAGGGGCTGGGTGGGGACTGTTGCGAGACTGTGGTGAATGCTGGCTATGCTGTGGTGCAGGTTCATGGCTTCAGATTCTGTGCATCACAGGATGTTTTGTCTGTGTTGATTATGAACTGGTAGTCTGTGGCAGGAAAATATGTATAATGAAACTATGCTACATCGTTTGAAGAATGCTTGAAAATATGTTGTCATTGTTAACATAATTTATATTTTATCAGCTGTCTTACTTGATACTGTTTGACAGGCTGGATGAAAGATGTCAGAAAAACCTCCAAAACCGTCAAAATAGGTGAGCCTCTGGTTTATGTTTGTTTGCTTGCTTTTTATCCTCTTTAGCTGCTAGGAGAGGAAAGGAAGGCTTTCTTCCAGGTCTGTATGGGAGGAAGGGAGATTACCTTAGCACAGATGTATGAAGGAAGATGTCTGAGAAGAAAAATTAAAGCAATTAGTTATAGATAGGTAAGTAACCGAAGTGTTGACCCTCTTGATGCCTTAATGTTTTGCCTTAGCTTCTTGTCTCTGAATAAATCCTGGGTTACAGTGCCCTCCCTGGAGGGATACTAGTATATAACACTGTATGCCTCCCTGGGGAAAGAACTCTTCAAACTTGTTGCTTGTGTTTCTGTGTAGTTAAAAAGAAAAAAAAAATCCAAATCTGAGTCAGTCAGTCAGACTTTCCTGCATGATAGTAGAAAAGTCCTGCTTTATCTCGTCTCCCCTTGTGGGAACTTGTGGGAACTCGTGGGATGTGCTACAGTGTGTGTCTTTAGGGAAAATGGCAAACATTGCTGCAGAGATTCTACTGTGCTAGACTTCTTACATTTGTCTATAGCAAGAATTCTGTGGAACTGTGAAATGCTTCTTGATTCAGAAGGGAGTATGAAATTTGAAATGCATTAGAAAAATTGAATGCTCAGTCGGATATTTTAACGTACTTCGGCTACCAGAGGATAAAGCCTTTGAAATCTCTCTATACTCTTGTAAAACACTCTTTTACAACCATGGTAGTTAGAAAGGGCTTAGACATAACTCCATAAAATTTGTTGGCTTTTCCTGTGGGCATGATTGTCAGCTGTTCCAACAGCAGTTTTCCTGTCTATGTTTTTAATGTTTTGTGTTTTTAGAAAAAGAAATGACACAAACTCAAGTGCCCATGCTTTCCAAAAGTAAAAACTTGTCTTAGGCCCTCGAGTTTGAGTAGAAGAGTGAAGTAATATAGGGCTATGTATGGAGTAAATTAGAGTTTGAGGTGAACTTTTCGACCTCATTATTGGGGTAGAAGAGATACACAACTTAAAGATTACTGTCTTGTGTTGTTGCTGTTTTAAGACTCTACCTGAGGCCCTAAGTGGTAGTTCAATTAAGATCATTCAATCAAATGAAGGTATCTTCTCTTAAAACTTGCATCAGTGCTGACCATTCACTAAACCTAAAATAAAGAAGAATGTTCTACAGTGCCAGTTTATCTATGCCGCTGAAGTTGGTCAGAGTGAAAAAGCAATTATCTCGGTCATGGGATATGATTTTTAGTGGCATCTCTGCTTGTATCTGCTGTATTCTGTTTCTGCAGAAACATTCCAGTGTAGATAATAAATTTTTAATTTTCACTACTGATTGACAACTTTACCTGATAGTGCCTCGAGTTTTGTTTGACGGCTGGACTTACCAAGACTTTGAGAGTGTTTTTGGCAGTGAAGATGAGATAGAGGAGCTTTCCAAGAACATGGTTCTGCTAGCCAAGGTAAAATAACTATTTATGATGCTTATGAAATAGTGTGAGATGATACTTGATTCCTTTTGTTATAGATGTTTTCTCATTTCTAGTGATTTTGTATTCTACAAAATAAAATTTGCTTAAAACAATAATGAGACAGGATTCTTAATAGTGTGTCTTAGTATGTGTCCAGTTCCTGTGAGTATGAAGTGTAGCAACACTTTAGTGCAGGTGACTAGGAGTCTAATGTGACACTACATCAGTCTGATCAACATAACCTTGTTGTCATTGGCAGCTACACTCGTGGCTTTTGCCTGCTTTAAATTTCTTTTACGTTCCTATTAAAAATATAATTATTGAGCAGTGGCTAAACTGCTTAGTGGTATTTTCTGACAGGCAGAAAAAGGGTCACGGATGCAATGAGTGCTGTTTTCTGTACAGGAATGCATTCGGGCTCAGTGTGGTAGAGCTGAGGAGCCACTTTTAATACCAAGAATAACTCACTGGATATGTGTTACTGAACAGTTTTGCTCCGGTCTGATCAACCAGTTTCCTCAAAATGTTAAGAGACTCGCGAGAGGAGAAGAGGAATTTTTCTGAGGTTTCTGGCCAACTCCTTACATAATGGCTTTAGAGCTATGCATCTGTGGGACTAGACAAGTTGCACCCAAAAGACATTCAGCATTAGTGGTTGATTCGTGGCAGCCTGCTTAATTATTATCAGAATAAGAGTTCTCACTTGCTACATGATGTAAAGAAATCTTAGAGTGCTCTAGAGGAAGTTGGATGTAGAGTTAAACTGAGTAATTTCTTAAAATTTGTAACCGATACATCAATTTTAGGGCCTCAGTAACAGTTGACCTCTTAAGGAGGTCAACTCAAATGCAACAGTATCCTTGATCATGCTAAGAATAAATTATCAAAAGAGAGACTAACTGTGGGAGATATTTGGAATCACGTCTATGCCAAATTAGCATTTACATTTTTAGACTCAAGAGATAATGAGGTTTTTTCCCCAATATACAAGTAAAAGTGTGTCATCTTATTTGCTTAACAACCATCTTTCGTTAGTGTCTGAATTTTCCTAATACAATATTGGTTTATTCTGTAAGAGTAGACATCATGGATAAATAATACAGATTTTCAACTTTTGCATGTTTGTTAAATTATTTAAGCTTCTCTTGGACTTCTCCATGAAATGTTGTGTTAAAGATGAAGCTGGTATAAGAATACAAAGCATGTTCAATCTGTAATAGTACAAGAAAAATAACTGCATGGTCATTAAGTGTGTATTGTTGACAATTCTCTTTATTTAGAATGAAAATTTTGATGGTTTTGTAGTTGAAGTTTGGAGTCAGCTGGGAAATCAAAAGCAAACGTAAGTATAAATCTCTAGGATGCAATTCCTAAAAATCAGTTCCTTTAAAGCATCTTTTTAATTTGTCCATGTTGATTTGAAAATGTCTTTATAAATAAATACACTTCATTCTAGAGCAACTAAAGGCTGTTCTGCTTGTCTTACAATGACCCCACTCTGCATGACATCAAAGATTACATAATAATCTTCACAGTGGGTTTAGCAGGTCACATTAGTCTTTCATACTTGAGTTTTGCACGATGTACCTGTTGTACGAGGATGGAGAGGGTACCTCAGTTGCACGCTCACTCACGTATCATAACATTGTTTGGTTTGGGTTACTGGGTGAGGCTTGGAACAGTGTGATGCTTTCAGGATCTAAGGCAAATGCCAAACTTCTGCTTCACGAGGAAAAGGCAGAGTATGGTGGTGAAATTAATGATTCAGTGCAGGAATTGGAAGATTTTGTGTTAGTTTCTAAGAAAATTCAGGCATCCATTTCCCTAAAGCACAGTATTTCTTCCAGATCTCTATTGCCTAGAATGTCTGGGGGAAAATAGCTTCAAGAAAGCTGCACAGAATGCAGAGTTCATTATGGAAGGCTTTCACGTTTCAAAAAATGGTTACTTCAGGTTATTCTGCTTAGGGCAAATGCTGCTGACCGGTGGCATATACAAGTTACTTCTCGAACTGAGTGTACTATTGGTAGTCCTACCTTTTCCCTATAAAATTAACACTTGGGAACAAAAAACTGAAACTGCAGAATCTTTGTAGCTTTGTCAAGGGCTCCATCAGTTGCCCTGCAATAAGTAATCCTTAAGCTATATGCTCTTGCTTATAATTAGGTAATTTGCCAGGTTATTCCTAACGGCTGATCTGTATCCTGAGCTCTGAACCTAGTGCAGTGTCTTAATAAGTCAGCCAAGAAGGTCACTGAAGCAATTAGTAACTGCCAGTCAGAAGTGGGTGGTAGTGGTCATTTTATTTACTGTGCTTACTGTATTTAAGTAAAATTGATGTTTTTCCTATTAGTTAACACAGATATAAGACAGACTGTGTAACTGTCATTGTAAGACTCACTGAAGATCATTTTAAATACACCAGCATGAAAGTGCTGTATTGCAAACAAAACTCATGAGAAAAGCATACTTTTCTATTGGATACAGGGTGAATTTATTTGTGGCATGGTAAAAATATTGCTCTCTGCTAAGAGTAGCGTTGGTTTAAAATAGTGTTGTTTCACAGAATCACAGAATATGCCGAGTTGGAGGGGACCCACAAGGATCATGGAGTCCAACTCCTGTCTCTGCACAGCACCATCCCCAAGAGTCACACTATGTGCCTAAGTGTGTTGTCCAAACACTTGTTTAACTCTGTCAGGCTTGGTTCTGTGACCACGTCCCTGGGGAGCCTGTTCCAGTGCCCAACCACCCTCTGGATGAAGAACCTTTTCCTAAGGTTCCAACCTAAACCTCTCCTGACACAAGTTCAGGCCATTCCCTCAGGTCCTGTCACTGGTCACCAGAGAGAAGAGATCAGTGCCTGCCCCTCCTCTTCCCTCAGGAGGAAGTTGTAGACCACAAAGGTCTCCCCTCAGTCTCTTCCAGGCTGAGCAGACCAAGTGATCTCAGCTGCTCTTTGTATGGCTTCCCGTCAAGACCCTTCACCATCCTCATAGCCCTCCTTTGGACACTCTCTAGTAGCTTTATGTCCCTTATATGTAGTGGCACCCAAAACTGCCCCCAGCACTGGAGGTGAGGCGGCCCCAGTGCAGAGCAGAGCGGGACAATCCCCTCCCTTGCCCGGCTGCCGATGCTGTGCCTGATGCCCCGCAGGACAGAGTGGGCTCTCCTGGCTGCCAGGGCACTGCTGGCTCAGATTCAACTTGCCAGTGAGTAGGACCCCCAGGTCCCTTTCCACGGCATGGTTTATCTAGCTATGTACTGGACATTTTGTCCAGAAGGACACTATGAGAGACAGGTGTGATAAAAACTGTTTGTACTGGAGGAGGTACTGCTGTTTAGTTCCCTTAGCCTTCACCTGTTATTTAGGTGAAGCACCACTTCCATATTCACTGTCCGTCTTTTATTGATAGAAAGGAGTGGGAAGTATTTTCCATAACTTCTGAAAAGGAAAGGGTTATTCTCACACAGTATAATGGTAACTGGATCCTGTTCTCTGAGTTGGTAATGTTTGATCATATGTGGCCACCCGTGAACAACACTTTAGGATTATCCTAACTTAAAATGTGAGATTGTTTGTCACGAAAACATAAATAGAAACAGAAGTTAGGAACCGCAGCTTTTCCTCCATTTCGAGACTTGATGTGATTTAAGTGCTTCATTGGAAACTCATCAGTGGGTTTTTCCTCCTTTTATTGCCGCTTCCCTAGAAATGGCTGGGGTGTTTTAAGTTGCACAATGCCTTGGGTTGGGCTCGCAGCATTCTGAATGATGCCAATTTAGACAGAAAGCTGAAGCTGGGCACAGTGTGCAGTAACAGCTGTTTTGTGAATGTAGGAGACACATCATTACATGGAAATTTTGTCTCATGATGCTTCTAAGTTGTGGGACTGGTGTCTTCATTTTGAGATTAAATGTGTTTGCCTATCACTTGCTTTGAAACTCGATGGCTTGGCTATCCAGTGCCCCAGGAGTTTTCTCCAATAATGTTTTTCGTAGTGAACAGCTTCTTTGAACAGATCTTAAGTGGCAAAATTAAGTGAATTTATTACCTTGGAAAGCCTGTATTTTTATTGCACTTTGAGTGCTGTTACTTTGGCATTAGTTCCTTTCATTTCGAGTAGCAGAGTTTTTTTCTGATAGATGGGTAAGCGTGGGTGGTCTTCTGCTTCTCTTGTTCCTGTCGGAAGAGTTGGAGCAGCGCGATGCTTCCTTCAGCCCACAGCGTGGCAGTATTGTAACGTGATTCACACCCGATCTCCCTTCTGATTGTGTCTTTCCGAAGTTACAAACACCGGCAGTAAAGCACGTTCTTCACCTTGGAAGGGTGGGGGCTAGTTCACAGGAGATGTCAGCACAGCGATGAACCCTAATCCTTAGGAGAGGTGAAGTGTTTGTAGGACGGTATTTGTGTATGCTCCAAGTAAAGCATCTGTCTTAGGTGTAGTGTAGGCTTTCCTGGTTCAGATCCTTCAAGGTCCAACACCTGGAGGTAGCTTAATGGGACAAAAGATCATAATGATGCTCCTGGGAACAGATATTTTGCCTTCAAACTGCTTTCAGAGCAGTCCGACTATACAAGGAGATCTGGCTAGCTAATACAGTTTGTTCATGTTATTTAAAGTGAACATGTTTTAGTTTAAAAATGAATTTTAAAAATCCCTTTTTTTTCCCCTGACGTACAAGAAATAGTCTCACGTAAGCAGTTATTAACAGGTTATTGAAACTCAACACAGGTGCATAAAAATATATGGGAATATGCTGCAGCTGCCAGCTTGCCTTATGAAATGTTAGAACAGTGGTGTCGATCTAGGGAAAAATATTTTACAGAGAATCATTATGGTTTTCATTTTTCAAAACCTAAATTAAGTGGGTACCTAGCTATTAAATTAATAAATGGCACTCAATGATTCAATATATTTCATATATCTGTGTTGAGGGGAAAACTATGGAAATTATTCCTGTGATGGTTTTAACTGAGTTATGGAAAAGATCTGTGATCTCGTCCAATGCACTGCCTTAGCGTTGCAGGAACACTTGATATAGCACAGGTTTCTTTATCCGGTTTAAAATGACTACAGGGGGATTTGCTTCTGGAATATTTGTGCTTGATACAATGTTTCAGCTACAAAATCAGTATCCACTCTCTAAAGAAAATGTGCCGTGATACTTTCTAGCAGAGTGCACCTAGAAGCAGGTGAGTCTGCAAAACAATCTGAGAGCCTGCAAATTGGCGTCCTAACTCACCCATAAACTGGGCTGTGATTTAAAAACGACTTCATATATCAGAAAGCTGGATTCATTGCAGCTGAACGTCTCTTCTCAGTTGACCTCAGCTGAGCAAGTGTCCTCATGAGATACCTTTTTTCAGTAGCTGAACCTGCATATTGGATGGACATTCTCATAACATATGCTCTCCCTCGTGTCTTGATGTTGGGGCTTGAAAATTGCCTAAAAACTTTGTGATGATTAAATTCTGTAAGAATCTTCATGTAACAGGGTAACAGTGTAACACATAAATCCTGTGACCAGCCTCTTTAAGAACCTGTGATCACTGAGCACTTTTAAAATTAGGTAAACTTAGACACCCGCCTGTCAGCCCTTTGCATGTTTCTAGAAAATCTTTTTTTCTTTTTTTTTTTTTTTTGGGTACTCAATTCAACTTTAGAAATGAGTGAAAATTTTTCCTTCAAAGACCCAGGGAGTTATCTAAGAAGACTCTTCAGTTTCCTGTTTATTCTAGCTGGCATCACAGATGAGGTGAAATGTTGCTAAGAAGTTATGTTGCTGGCATCTACTAAAACATGAAATTCTGTGGTTTCAGGCTCATTAAGTATCTTCTGGTTTACGTCTTCTTAAGCAAAACTAACTCAAACTAGTTTGGGTTTTTTCAAGAACAAAAGATTTTCCAATCATTCTGGTTCGGGGTTATAGAATTGTTCTGTAATGCTTAGCAGACTAAAGTCCTAAATCATATGAATCCTTTGTGCAGCTTTATTTGGCATTTTCGTTAAATGTTGATTTTATCAACATTATCAATTTTTATGAGAGAATTATGTGCCTAAATATATTTGCCTGCTTTCTTGTTGGATATCCTGAGCAGCCTCTTTTCTGGCTGTTCATGTAGGAGCCTCGGTGCCTCGAGTCTTATGCAGCAGTGCTGTATGCATGCTTTGTATACTTTCACATGTATAAAATGGCATTAGGTTCTTCTGTTTGGGTTCTTAATTTTAGAAATAACACCTGTTCCATCTGAAGAGCCTGAATTGTCCTGATACATGTGCGTGGACCTGTTTTGGGGGCTTTATACTGACCACTTCAGGCTCTTGCAGATGTCTAATACAGATACTTTGAAGTACCCTCTATAGCACTGGTACCTACTTATTCCCTGTGTTTTCTGGGAATAGAATTATTAATATACAAATCACAGTGACATCAAATTTAATGTGAGATAAAAGACTGCATCTAACTGATGCTGCTTCCTTTCATGCTGGCAATCATTGCACAGTGAAAAAGTGTTCAGCTCCCCCCCTTTTACCCTAACACATAGGTAAGTAGTCTTCTAATAGAAATCTAAATGAGCTGAGATACCCTGTGCAGATGATACCTCAATTCTAATTTGTTTTGCTGCTTCTTATAGTTTAAACCTACTTCTTAAATAACTGTCTTTTCTTTTCTAAAACTTTGTTGCCTAATTTTGCAATAAAATATTCCAAGTTATTCATCCCGTGGCATTTAAGTTTAGAAATGTACATGGCAGAAATATTGAGAGACCTGAGTAAGCAGAGGTTCTCCTGCTTATTTAGTTAACAGCTAGGCAACACCACGTCTCACTTACTAATCTCAGTTGTGGTTTTACTGGGTGGGTTTATTTTTCTCCAGAGACCTGGGTATGTTTTGAAAAAGGCATAATATACTGATAAGACTCTCACAGGCTACATAAAAATGCACACAATATTCTGATCAGTCCAGCATTACTTGACAGATGGCACTGCCATCATGCAGAATCAATCTGAAAAACGTGATTTTTTTTGTCACTCTATGCAGAAGATGACCTTCAGGCATCTTATTAATGTTGGTGGGAGTATAGGAGGAAAAAGCTCTTCCAGCAGTTGTATCCTTCATGTTAGTCCCTGAAAAATTAATCTATTAATCAAAGATTTGCCATAATTCACTCCAGTTTCTTGGTATTAACTAGGCAATGAAATGGCAGAAAAGGGCAATTTCTTCTTCAAACAGACAGCTTTATTTTGTCCAATTTTCTTGACAAGGCATAAATTTTAGGGAGTACTGACTCCCAATTTGTGCAAAAAGATGACTGAAGTTGGAAAGTCGCAGAGCTCCGAAGGGTGATGTAACTGAAGGGAAGGGAATGACAACCTTTCATGTCTTCTGCAAGGCTTTTCAAATGCACAGACATCCCACTCTTGTGCACTGAAGTAAACTGTTCTACAAGGTGTCCAAAACACAATAGACCAGAAATGCTGGAAAAAGTGATTTCTGCAAAAATAAGCTTGCCACAAACTTGAGGTGATGAAAATTTGGAGGTGTGCATACTTTACAGGGGACAAGGTATTTTGAAATCATTAACATGTGGAAAATTGACCTACCAAATAGCAGTGATAGGAGAAGGCCTGAAGTAGTATGAATGAAGTAGACCTTCCTTAGCTCAAGATAGAATCTTAAAGCTGCCAATATTTTAGTAGCTACTCTGAAGTTAAACTTGACTATAGTGAAGTGTCTGGTAAATATTTAATGAAGCTTCTTCAGAAAGATTGATTCTACTGCTGCTTTCCTGTACCTCATTATAATGTGTAAAATGTCAGTAGCTTTTCTTTCAAAATTGCCAATGGTAACATTGGAGAATATTGCATTTAAAACACTGGAAAGCACTGTTGGGACACAGTAAAGTTTTAATTTATAGCACAATAAATGAACATTCTGATATTGCTCTTTGGGGGAGAGGGAAGAGCGCACATTTGATTTACTTAATCTGCCTTGGCCAGCACATGGAAGTGAGCCTAAATTAAGTCTTTAGCCGTTAATCCTGCCTGATTTGCCAGAAAGTTTTCAGGGCCCAGAAACCTGGCTTGACAGGTTAGTGAGCAGATATAAATCTGGGTTTCTCAAGCAAAAATCTGCAGTTTTCCAGCTGTCCCTTTTCTTCTTGACCTCCTTCAAGTTGAAGGTAATTATTTTTCAGCCAGATCAATACTGATTGAATTTGGTGGGGGGAGGGTAGGAAGTGGCTGTTTAGATGTAGTCTGTTTTAGAGTCCTGAGTGCACCAACAATCCAAACTGCATTCCTGCTCCTTTTTCAGGCCACAAATCTCTGTCCTGTGTTTACAGTCGTAGGTTTTGGTTCTACACTATATGTTTCAACATAGGACTTTTTTTGTGCAGTCACTGTTTTTGTGGCTATGTCACTGCCTTTGTGGATCAGTTTTTGCCTCTGCAGAATGGGAGTGAGGGTGTTAACCTTGTTTCTAAATGAAAAAGATGTTATCTTGTTCTGTACCTTTGCTGGGTTCTTTTGTCCTATCCTGCCCTTCTTTTTTATCCCCTCATCTTCTAAATAGTTAAAGTCAGCAAATGTTTTGCATGGTGTAGAGTCCTCAAAGCTCCTACAGCTAACAAACGCAGCCAGGCAGAGAAGAGAGATTCCCACTGTTGAACATTGTAGAATAATCTCAAGGCTAGAGGAATTGATTCTTTGGTCAAATTTATCTTCTATATATCATTTCTGACACCTAATAAAAGCTGAGTTACGCTGTAGCTTGGGCATAAATAGTTAAAAATGTCACTAAGCCATGAGATACAAATCAGTGGGAAGGCTTGCTTACCTAGTTTTGATACTGATGATAGTTTTTGATAAGATTATGTCATGTGGGAGTTGTGATAGATGTGTATCTTTATGTCAATAAATGTCTCTTTAGATTAGTGTTGTAATTTTTTAATGTGTTCCTATGGAAAAGGATTCTTCTATGCTGTAATTGTTTTGTCCGAATAGTGGCACTCCTAATGTGGAATGCATGTGGTAAAGTAACCACATGGAGGGAAAGCTGTTGGTTTCCCAGAGCAGGAATGGTAGAAGTACACGCTGCAGACGGACCAAAAGCTGATTCCTGTAATCCCGTGTCTTCCCCCAGAAGAGAAATATAGGTGGCAGTGTGATAGTTCATTGTTAAGGGCTGTTCAGCACAGCCAGCTCTCAAATTGTAAGCACAAAATATTGCTGGTATTGGGAAAGTGATAAAATGAGCTTTGTTTGTTTGCCAGGATTTTGAGAGTAATGGGTTTTGTAGGCCCTAGGAAGTTTTCATCAGGCAGCAAACCATTTCAGGGAAAATGAAAATACTTGGTTACCTTTGGATAGTGTCTACATTGTGCAAATCAAGCATAAGCACTGTGATGGATAATTATATTGGAAGAGCAATAATTTCAGAAGAATATCTCTAGGATTATACTGCCTTGAAAGGCATGACAGTACCACGATGTTGTTTCTGAGAGTTCAGGTCTAATCCAGTTTAAGTGGAAATAATAGCTTGGATGATGGCTTTTGTCTATTCTGCCTTTCCTGCTTAAGCACTTTTAGCCTCCTGGAATGGGTGGCAAAGTTGCTTTTCATTTGGTTCTGGTTTAAGCATAGTCCTAAACAGCTCTAGAGTTCTGTACGAATATCATCTGACTGTGTTTGTGGATCTTCCTGGCCAGCTGAAAAATAGGAAAGTTAACTTTGTTCTGAAAAATCAAATGACTTAAGAAAGGCGCTCAGAAGGGCCATGTTTGTAGTGCAAATTTAAGGTAATATTGGATTCCTCTTAAGATGACATTAAACTTTGTTTCTGCAGACTGAAAGGTTTTCTATTAACATCGCCCTTCCAGTCAGGAATGCTAAAACCAGTTTGCATAAGAATTTTTAAGTTTATTTTCCTATTGAAATACCTAGAATATGGATATGACAATCAGCTTTTGTGGAAGTCTTTATTTAAATGATGCATACAGAAGACACTATTTCCAGATATGACATTGTCAAACATGTATTTTGTAGGTATTGAGAAACAAAAGGGTTATTTATACAGGGAAAAAAAACAGCAGAAGAAATGTTTCTAAACACAGGCCTCAGAAATATCCCTTGAAGATTGCATGTTTTGCTCTGAAAGCATCTTCACAAATTCTTGTGCGTAGCAACACAGTGACAACTTTAATCTCTTCGACAGCTGCTTCTTTAGAACAGCTTTTGGTTCTTCTATTGATCTAATTCTTTTCACCAAAAATGACCTGAAGAGGTGACCTGCTCTGATAAAATATGCTGGCTTGTTTTACGTGCTAACAATGCATAGTTAGATTAAAACAAAACTAAGAAAAACTTAAACCCCAAGGTAATAATGAGTTCCAATAAAACCAAGACTGTCTCAAGCAGTGCAGTGTTCGTGGTTCTTAAAGAAGGTAAACCTAATCAGTCTTCCTAATTGTTTTTTTCTGCTATGATCATTTGCAACAAATTGTGTTTCTCTCTCTTGCCAGCTGCATCTTTTCAGTTATTACTACTGTTACTTGTTTTTGTCAATACATAGCAGCAGTTTTCCTGCCTTTCCCTCTAACAGTGTATTTATATTTCAGGGAGCTGATTCACTTGCTCACTCACCTTTCTGAAGCTCTGCATGAAGCACAACTTAAACTCATACTGGTCATCCCTCCTGCAGTTGCAGCAGGGTGAGTATTCCTATTTAGATGGCAGGTTCCAGATGACAAGTGCTTTCTTGTCTGGTAAACGGTAAGTTCAAAGTTTTGTTTAAAGCTGTGCAGTTGAAAAGAATAAGAAATTGTTTGGGTTTGATTGGTAGTCCTTTCTCCATGCATGTTGTGCTGAATAGTTACTGTGTGCATTCATATATAGCTCTTAATTTTTGATGTAATTGAGGAACAACGAGGAGAAGTGCTATGCTGGACCTTGTTCTCCCCCCCACTCCAGGTGGGGTGTCATGAGAACAGAGTGGAGGGGCAGAACCCCCTCCCTTGACCTGCCAGCCACACTTCCCTCGGTGCGTCTTGCGATGTGGTTGGCTTTCCCAGCTGCAAGTGCATAGTTGGCTGCCAATTGCATAGCTGGCACTGCAAGATTTTTTTTTCCCCCTCCAAGTTTCCTTTTTTCCTTTAAGCTATTCAGCAGCCTTATGCCTGCATATCTAAACTCAGCAATGTAAGTCGAACAGAGAAGCATTATTAGGTACTTTTTCAAATGAGAATCAGAAGACAGCTAGAGAAGAAAATGCCAATTTCTTATTTTTCTTACCTTGGGCTGTATAGCAGTATGGATAGGCTCACAGCCAATACAGATTATGACAGTTTAACAGCACAGTTTCAAGACACTGTTGTACAGCCTCCTAAATTTCTTGTAGGCTGTCACATCTTTCAGTGTACATTCATTTTCAAAGTGCCAAAAAGGCTAAGAAAATTGAATGCCTGAGCAGTCTGGTAAATGTTGCTTCTGTGTCTGGACTTTTCTCTTCAATGACCTCAAGTTTTTGTTGAGTTTTATGAGGAGGTCCTATAGCATGTGAGGGGAAATAAAGCATTTCTGCCTACAGCTGCCTGTGAAGACTTAAATGCGTCTGGCTGAAAAGATTCAGGGATCCTGTAGTAGGTGACTAAAAGGTTGACTGTGTGCTGAGATCAGTTAGCATCTGCCCTATAACTGTGGTGTCACCTCTTCTGTAGGTTAGTAATGTAACCCCATCCAAACCAATTCCTGAATAGATGTACTTCCTACCATCTTAAGACTGTAAGCCCAGAACAATATCTACCTAATTTTGTTCTTCAATAGCTGCCTGAAATCTGATTGCAGTTTATTTTTTGTAAAACCATGTACTTGAGGATATTTATTGTTTCTTTATATTTTCCTCAGTTGCATGCTATAACTGATTTATATCCTTACGAGAAGTAGCTAGTCTAATGCAAAAATCACTTTGCTTCCGTGTGGGGCTGGCCACCAAATTTTGATAGGCAGAGAGAGAGAGAAACAATGTGTTGAAGACTGTGGCAAAAGAAGACAATGAATTCCATGTAAATTGGTAAAGGAGACAGTTTTGTAAAACAATAGCTGTGCAGAGCCCTTTACTTAAAGGACTGAAGGCCTAGCTGCATTTTGAGGGGATTCCTTCCTATCCGCCAAGCACCTTTGCTTTTACCTTGGTTCTGGATCATTATTCCTCTAATTTCTTGCAGATTTCTCTGGAAAATTGTGGGCTGGTATGCCTTTGCATCACATGGATTTTCAGCGGTGTTAACAAGTACTTTGAGTTGCTTCTGAAATCAAAAATAATGAGAAATTATTATGTCTTATCTCCTGTCTGTCATTTATTCCAATCTTTCATGCTGCCCTCTTATGTCCTACATTTCATCCCAATTGATAGTTACTTTTTAAAGTAATTTTCTGTTGCTATTAATTTTAGTCTATTACAGGTAAAGCAAAGGAGAACATTTTAAAACATTTTTCTAAAACGCCTTATCAGTCACTGCATCGCACAGATGCTTTTTAAAATGCTAATGCATGCTCTGGTAGAATTTAAGTAATTGCTATAAACACCGTTCACATTTGAAGCGCATTTGTGCTTTTGGTGGTAGGGAGAAAGTGGAGAATAGTACAAACCTCGACATTCCTGTTCGTTGTGATACCTATTGATGTTACCAAGAAGAACCTAAATCTGTTTTGTTTCTGTAAGGCACGTAGGGCTCTACAGTCTATTTTTTCTAAATGCCTAAGCAAGAATTGGAGCCACTATAAAACCTCTGGATTCTTAAACATGTTTTGCCTGGACCACAATTTGCATTTTTGAGGTAACTGTCTTTCAGGGCTGTTTCTCTGCTGAACACCACACTCTGGTTTGGATTTTGTGTTGTCACTGCTGCCTCCTGCTGTCCTGCATATTGACACAATAGTGAGGTCACAGTTCTGAAACTTTCTGAACTGGGATTCAGGGATGAGCTGGGAAGACATGCCTATCTAAAGTGCAGTTTTTAACCTGAAATAAGTTTTACATGCCTGTCCCTAGATGGCCTGTTGTAGAGGAGCAGTGAAGTATTTCTCAGCTGTGAGAAATAACAGCTGTAGTTTATATAAAAGAACCTGAAAGTCTCATTCCTCTAAACCAATTCTATATATCTTTATGCATTCCTGAAGTTTGTGGGATATATCCATAAAACTTTATTGCCCAGGAGAATTCATTAGTCACATTCTTTTCGATCAATAATCTTACATAAGCCACCTGTCTGTGTCTTCCATGTATGTGTTCTTATGGCATTAACTAGAAAAAAACACTTTAAGTTTTTGAGTAAACAGATTGTTGCAAATACATTCATAACTTACAGAAACATCTTTAAATATTCACGATGTCAATGCATACTTTAAAGCTTAGAAATACATTGGATTTGATGATATCAATAATCAGAATCCTGAAACTTTCTTTCTACCTTACTTGACTTTTTGGATAGCAGTTGTACTTGAGAATATTTGATCTATAGGATGCAAGGCTTGAACTGAAAAGTGCCTCCTACTGCGTATTAAATATCTCGTGTCTTGAAATTCACTTTGGGTTTTAACACTTACGCGTAGTTGAAAGTGTGCTTTAATGCATCTTACATTCTTTAGTTTTTGGAATCACTGTAGAATGTTAATCAAAAATACAGCAAAAGGCATGGAAATAAGTACCATCAAGAATCAAATAATATATCAGAGTTTAGCAGCTGGCAATAGACTGATAAAGGAGACATAAGCTGTGTATGGAATGCCCTACCCAACTGGGATGCTAGGAGCTGAAACATTGTCCCTTTTGTGTTCTACCCTGATTAAAATTTAAAGAGAGCATAGTCAAATGTAAGCAGTTTATTTAGGAATTTGTAATTTAGAGTCTTTTGATATGCATTGAGATCAAAGCGGTCTGTCAGCAAATGCTGTCTGAAAGGAGACACTTAAGAGCCAAAAATATTAGTTTACTGAGGGAAAATCCGTCTGGAAAATGCAGCACTGCACATGAGATCGAGTGTGGGATGCAGGAAGAAAACATGTTGGGTCATCTGTTTCACTTCTCAAGTTCAACTTTTGCAATGAAAACTAAGTGAGACTGATGCTCTACTGAACCTTGCTTTGGTAACTAAAGGTTCCAATGGCGCCTTTGGATTTTGGTTTGCTTGTAAAATGTTCCGGACGAGAAGAAAACTTCACTCATTTTGTTTTGTTTTTTAATTCACACATTTTATAGCTTTTCACAGCATTAACTAGAGGCAGTTGTGCTGGCATAATCAAGAGTAATCAAGAGTTGGGAATGTGTTTGGATGCTGATTAGGAGGCAGGAGTCTCTCTAGCAAGCTTTACTGTCACGGAGAATGCACGTAGAGCTCCCGTGGTGGAAAACAGAGACAGAAATAGTGTTTTCATCCACCTGATGTCCAGGAATTGCATGATTTTCCTGCAAACGGAAGTGATTTATAAGAGAGAGAAACAGCAGGAGCCAAAGCTATTCCTTACAAAGTGTGTGTGTGTGTGTAATTCTCCCTTGTGATTGGAGTCTTGCAGTTGCAGATGTCTGAAGAGAATACAAGGATTGCAGTGGTGTGTAAGTGGTTGCTAGAGCAGGTGGTTTGCTGAAGACTTCCACCCTGTCTTTCAACAGATTGTCTCAAAAAGTTAGAATTTTACTGCTTTTGACATGCATGGACATTGATGCACATATAAACTGTGAGTACCATTTCTAAAAGGTCAGTGGGTAGCCCGGCATATTCTGTCTTTTGCTGATGGTGAGTAACTCCATTGATCCTACTAATCCTGGGCTCGATTAAATTCCTGCCTTAAATATATGCACTTCAGTGTTCTATTGTGCTGCAGAAATTATACTGGGGAAAGACGTGTGGATGTTTTTATACTGATTTCACAAGCCTCTTTCCAAATAATATAGCTGTGCTGGAGTGACCTATCTTTATGCCTAAATATGCACATGCATAACTATGTTGGGGGGAAAAGAATAAATATGGCAAATGGGTTTTGAAATTTGATTGCACCTGTTCTCATAAGTCATAGGCATTGGGTTGGTTATTTTGTTTCTCTGTACTTAAATTCTTTATAATATTAGGGATGCATTTTCAAAGCAAAAAGTGAGACTTTGTATAGTAACTCTTTTCTGTCTGCAAGTAAACTGAATTTCATCTGACTAGATTATTGCATGTTTTGTCCAGGTTCAGCAACCATTCTTCCATTGTGTTTCCCAATTACTGTAAAGAAAACAATGAGCAAAGAAAATTAAGTTTATTTACATAAGCTGTCATCGGAAGGAGCACCAGTAATGTTCCTGTTTCTTGCTGTCCTGAGAAAGAACAAAGATGAAAAGTTCTTGGAAGCTGTAGGTAGAGTGTTGTCTTCACAGGGGATCTCAATCTGTCCATGGTTGCATAACCATTGCCTTCCTGGCATTTGTAGTTTATTACAGACTTTAGACATATGACATAAATACGTTAAGTATCTGTATGCACTCGTTAAAAGCTGTTCGTTTTGTTAAACACAATGTTAAATAACTCTGTATTTAGGTTGTTAGTGGTCACTTTCCTGGAACTTTTATTGTCCCCTGAAGTATAATCCTTTGGACAAAGTCGAAATAAAAATGGCATTGGTTGTGTCAGTTCCTAATACGATACTGTACTCTTTATTGACATTTTGATGGTTAGGATATGCACCAGGCCGTTTGTCCTGTGTGATGGATATCCTTTTAACACTCCTGTCTTCAGGCTGCAAGACAGTAGCCGCTCCTTGAATAGCAGATGATTCTTTATCTCTTGATGTTGTACAGAATCCATAAATAAGAGAGAGTAAACTGTGAAGTAAATAAGTAAACTCAGGTGCTGAGGCGAGAGGCTGCACTGTCAGAATGATCTGTGGTGGAACACTCTAGCGTGCTGCCCAGAGGGGTCTCCCGAACTGGAAAGACCTCAGGGAACTCCACGAGGAGTTGAATAGGTGAGGAGGTGAATAGGTTGAGGAGTATCCGGGAGTCCAAGAGAGAATCAGATTGCAGGAATCGCACCCTACCTTCCCTGGTAGAGGCCTGTTAGGCAAACAGGGCACATGACACAGAAGATTCCCTGTCATCTTTCCACCTGACTGAACGTGTGACTTAAGGGATAGAGGGCAATGGTGACTAGTTCCTGCCTGTTGCAGCAGTTGCATCTCCTCTGTCACTTCCCCACCTTCCCCACTTTGTCACTATTGAGAGTTTTAGAATTACAGGTGTATCTTGCTGCATTTCCTAGAAAAAATATCAGAAATCTGCTAAAAAAAATCTCTAAAACCTTGGAGCTTTGTATGTATCAGTCATAATTAAAATGTACGGAAGGCAGTATTAGAAAGAGTTTGTTTCAATTGTTTAAGAAGCCTCAGGTAACACAAAGTAGCTTTATACTTTAGCAATTTTATCAAGTCTAGCATAATAATAACTAGATATGTCAAACCTTGATCCTTGATTTAAGTAATTGTATGCAAAATAGGTGCTGTTGTTTGCTGTGTTTTAATAACATGCCTGCCAGTACAAAGCAGAGGTCAGTGAGCAGGATGGTTTCATTTAACCTTGTGGGACATGGTGGTTGGGATTAATGCTGAGAGAGAAGCACATTGTAAACAAACCATTGGAGCTATCGCTGTCCTCGTGACATTCTCAAGAAATGCTACTATTGGTAAATTGCATACAGTTTAACTAGAATAATTTCTTATCTCCTGGCTAGTTTCTGATAGCATATATCAAAGCAGTATTTAAATTAAAACCAAACATGTTTCTCCCTGATAAAAGGCACACTTAACCTCACAGCTTCTAGAAAAATTTGTCTGTCTTTATTGACTTCTTGAGATGCACAGCTGTAGTGCAGCTGCTTTCATTTTAAAGCTGCAGGAACCCAAACCACTTTCTCTCTTCAAGTATTTGAACATGATGTATGTTCTTGTCTCATCAAAATACAGCAAGCAGTCCCTAGCTTTGGATTTCATATTTGCATATGTAAGGAAAAAAATATCTACAGCTTCTCTTCCTGTTACTTAAAACTTCCCTAGGTATGTACTGTCAGTATTTTCCACCACTAAACTGCCACTTCTTCAAAATTGACATTTTAGCTACTCTGTTCATTCTTTATTCTTGCTGCAAAAACATTGTGGATGTGAAGTACTGCCTTAAGTATCTTCAGCTTTTTCTTTCTAGAGCTGCTGTTTCATTGCTGCTGCAATGAAAATTACCAGAATCTGTGCAGTCTTCATTACTGCTTTCCAGTAGCAGTCAATACCAGCTTAGTTTTGCTACTGTGCCTCTTGAGAAAGATTGGCAGGAGGGTAGACATCTCTTCCCTCCTCTTACTTTGTGCTGTCATGCTCTTTTCTGCCTCTCCTGTAAATATACATACATATTTGACTGAAAAGTAGGAAGGGCACACAATGAAAAACGGCTCATTGACCTCACACTTGCTCAGCCTAATGGATTGCCTAATTGACCAGTGCATTGCAAATGTGATAAAGGAAATAGGTGTTTTAGTCTTTTAGAAACTGATTGTGAACAGATACTTGTAATTATATTTCTGTTTTATATCAGTAATCTGTTGTCTTTAGAAGTTGCTGCAGATTCAATTGCCTTGCCATGACTTTGTGTATACAGAATATGTTTGTTGGTTTACTATTCCAGTGTATATATACACACACTGTATTCCTTAGAAGTATTTCTAGCAAGTAGAAATTCTGATGTAGAATATGCAAGTAAACAGCAGGGTAATTTTTATGATAATGTATGGTAAACAAATTCAATGAAATTATAAGGAGCTTCTGACTTGTGTCTGTTTTGGAGTGAAATGGAAACGGTCACTTACTTTTAACATCATTCTCAGGCAGGACTATGTGGGACGGAACGTAGAGCCTTGAAATTTTGGTAAGTAAATAATGCCAGGGACCAAACCAGCAGGAAACATATTGCTTGTTTCAGATGAAGTTTCCAATTATCAGATTATGTCAAATAACAGTATATTAGAAAACCA
Organism: Mohoua ochrocephala; assembly: GCA_013398855.1. Taxonomy (NCBI): domain Eukaryota; kingdom Metazoa; phylum Chordata; class Aves; order Passeriformes; family Acanthizidae; genus Mohoua; species Mohoua ochrocephala. Next base: position 90,730 of record VZTA01012737.1, on the reverse strand, counting down.
ACTTTGTGGACTACTGTTTATTAAGTAGGATTCTGCTTTACCAATACATACACTTAAAATTATGAAGGGTTAAAATATTTGTGAGAAACCTGCTCATAAGAATCTTATTTTGTTGGAATCACTAATACTGTTGCTGAATTTTTCTGAGCTTTCCACGTGTCTAATCTTTTTTACTTTTCCTTCCAATTTGACAAATGAGGTCACAGAAAAGCAAGCAATTCTAAAAATGACGAGTGTTTGTTCATTTATTGTAGAGTTAGTAAGTGTATACCAAATATGCTCTGCATGCTTGCTGTTGCTGATAAGGAAATTTGATGCTGGAAGACAATCTCTTTGGGCAATCAATATACAGAAAAAGGGACTTGGGAGGGAAAATCTGAAAGCTAACTATACACAATTTCATATTTGTTGTGCCTAGTTGGTAATAACACTTTGCCCTCCATTGTTCCCATAGTTGTCAATCTTCCCGTGAGTATCCTAAAAATGAAATGGACTGTCAGGAACATGGAGAGTAATTTGTAATTGGGCCCTGTGCATAAAATTCAGCACTCAAGAACGCATAGAAATGACTCTTAAGAAGGCTGTCTAGGCTAACTGATTGGCATAATCCTTTTTATTGCATGTTAGAGTACCTGTATAATATGTTTGATTTGGGTCACAAGATATAGCTTGAGATATGAGTTTATACTGAGGGGAACAGAAAACTCAGTCGGAAATTATTAGTGACTACTTCTGAGTAGCAGTTACTAGAGAAAGTTTAATAATGTCTTCAAATTATGGTAATACTGTTAAATCATATTCCGAGTCATGCTACTGGGCTCATGTTTTTTCCCCGTATAAAGGCTCAAAGTACAGGTCTGTCAGTCACATCTCTTTTTGAAGTGAATTCTGTTAGCTACAGTAAATCTGGTAAACTGCATCTGTTTCCCTCGCTGATGACTTCCCTGGTTTTGCTGCTGTTTGTTGGGCTGCCAGCTCAGTACAGCATGGATGGCTCTGCCTGCAGCCGTGAGGGGTTCCATGCATTTGGCATAGATTCAGAAAAGACTCAAGAGGAACAAATCTGTTCCTAGAACTGGCTCTTTTAAAGACTTTACCTTACGCTATAAAATCAATGCAATGAAGATCTGAATCTACTGACATATTCTGAAGCAAGTGCACACATCTGGTTTTGGATTCCCACTAAGGGGAATCATTAAAATAATCTGTAGGTCAGCTAACAACAGTCAAAGAGAAGAAAGGGTGGAATGCATTCCTCCGCATATCTGTCTTTTGTAGCTCTACCAATGCTGAGCCAGCTGGTGTAGAGCAATTGCTACATAAGTTTCAGTATTAAGTTGGAAAACTTTCCAAAAAACAAAGAGAAGAAAAATGGTGAGCATTTTATGCAAGGAGGAATTAAGGCTACATTTGGTGTGTTAGAGTTTTTAAATTAGGCTCATATGCTCCAGAGTACAAGCTTGTTTTGCGTGATATTCTGCTGTTGGAGCATGGCTTGCCTGGGCATTAAGCCCTGGCATGAAAGGCACTAGAATAGTTTGGAAATTAGGAGAAGCAAATGGTGACACAGTGGATGTTCATTTGTGCATAGTTCTTCTTAAATGGCTCCTGTGAAGAGGCTGAAGCAACATAACAGAAACAGCTTTAAAGGAGAACAGCTGACCTTCCCAAAAATGGAACTGGTAAATACAACAAGTATCAAAATGAATTTTCTCTTCTTTGGTAGTCAGATTGTCTGGTTTTGTCATGCACATAAGAAATGTGTATTTCTTATGTTGACTTAAGAGTTTCAGATACCCTGTATTTTTCAAGTAACTTAAGAATTTCTAAGTGACTGGTCTGCCAGCATGCCTCAGCTCTGAGGACAGCAGTTTTCAGGCTTATTTGTCCCTAGCCGTCTGCTGAGATTTCATGCTTTCTTTTCAGGACATATATTGGTTGGCATGTTTCCTCTTCTTGACTTCTGTTACTGGTTTAAACCAGATGGGCCACAGGTAATTAGTTTGGCTTCATGAAAACTGTGTAGGCTACTCCATGGCAAGAACAGATCCCGTGCTCCTCCGTATTTGGAGAGCGAGGACTGCAAAGGCAACAGCTGGGATGGGATATGTGTACTAAAGAAGAGTGCCAGCCCTTAATGTTCTGCAAAAAATTCATTAGGTACAGAGATACCATTCTGCTTCCTGATAAAAATATAGCAACTTTTCACTTGTCAGTCTGTTATAATTCACAGTCCCCTAGGGATATGAAGCACTCCGAGTGTATGAAGGAACCACTCCCAGGGCCTTTGTGTTGTAAATTTGTAGCTCTCAGTTACAATTTTCTTGCTCGTCGAGCTGTCTAGTTTTTGTTGGTTTTAAAAAACTGATCTTAATCTTTCCTATCTGAGAATTTGTGAAGAGATTTTTGCCATTGAGAAAATTTGAACACAGTCAGTAATGTGGTTTGTGTTTTTCCATAGAGATGTTTGTTTATTTTAAATTGTGATCTTTTCTGTGGACAAGGGACAGATAGCTCTTATGCTCTGAAGGCGTCTGAGTGTCACCATTCCTATCATGAAACAAGTGCGCCAGACAGAGACAGTGCACAAGTGGGGTTGCAGGTTTTTATTTCTGAATTTAAGCTACTATTCAGAATAGCATAGTCTTGGAAGGCGCAAATTAAAAAAAAAATAAAAAAACCCCTATAACTACATTGCTTTTACTAGACATTTATCTAACAAGCTCTTAAAATCTACAAATCAATGGATGTCAGAGCTGTGCTCCCAGACTACCTACACCTTTAGAAGGTTCTCCCTAATGTCCAGCCCCAGTTTGCTAAAGTAATTGTCTTGGAATATTCAGACTGTTCCAACTCATTACAAATGAACTGCTAAACCATTTTGTTTACATTAAAATTCTCCTTTTTCATTTGCTCATTCTTTTATCATTTGGGATGATGTTTCTCTGACGTATTAACAATAAGGTATCCTTTCATGTTACGTAAGCAAAATGGGATTTGGAGATGTTAAGAAGATGGGCTTTAGTTGGGAGGGGAAGGAACCTCCTGCTTTTCTCTGCCTTCATCAGTTCCAACACTTTAGTATGTGAAATTGGGAGAGTGTTCTCTGAGTAGAACCAGATGAAAAACCATGACTGGAAGAGTGTATGTGACCAGAGGTGATTGCACTGGTTTTATGGAATTACCTTTTAATTTGATTTTTAGTTCTAAGAGGAATAAGACTTTTGTACAGAGATTGTTAAAGAAATAAAAAAGTGGGGAAGAGAAATTTATACTATCTTGGAATTTGTGTTATTTGTTTCTCCTGACATGGACTGACCTTAACACTAGACATTCAATGGACATTTTTGGTTTTGAAACATACAGTCCCCGATTTGTCATATTGATCTGAGTTTGTAGGCCACAAGATCAGATACTGTGTTTGGATCATGCTTCACCTCTTGCAACATTTTGTCCTTAGAAAGGAATTAGAGAAAAAGAAATCTGTGTTTTGAAGGCTGGTGAACATATTTGAATTTAGAGTAAGCACATGCATTTTCTGAAATGCCTGAGTAACATGCATCTCTGCAAAAGCCTTGATCTGTTGTCTGTGAGGATGTGCTCACTGAGAGAGAGAGGTCAGAGATGGAGAACATGCTGTGCTTTTTACAATCTCTATCCGACTGCATGGAATTCATCCCCCTCTCTGTAGTAAATCTGGTTTTGTCTACCTGAGGATCTCTCTTTTGTTGGTTAAACATTCAGTACGGTCATGTTCTTTTGACAGCAGGGATTAGATCTGTAATTATTGTTCATGGCTTTGAACAGCAGTATTGTTTCAAGGTTCTGTTGTTGACCTGGCTGCTTCATACAATGCTGTTGTAGACAGACCTTAATTCTGTTTTTAGCCTGATTTCTGAGGTAACAAGGTACCTGTAGGCTTTCTCTCTTACATTTTTCATCTCTCCACTAAAGCTTCTTTGGCATTTGACCAGTTTCAAGCCAAATTGACATAGGCATAGAATTTTAATAATAATGTTACTTCATGAAAATACGCAGCTGGACAGATGAAGATAACATGTGGGTTTTTCCCCCTAAGATCCAGCTGCGAGAGGGCATTGTAAATGAAACATCTATAGGACACCAGAAAATCTAGTTGCAAAACATCCATGGAAACCAGGATCCATGTAGGATTGTTTTCTAAGTACTGATAGTGGAAAATTACTTCAGTGAGCTGTCATCCTGAGAGTTTTGTAAAACCTAAAATGAGAAAGGGTAGTTACAAAACTGTCAAGAGGATTTTTTCTGAAAAGGAAATGGTTTCAGATTGAACTTGTTTACACATTTGACTGTTTCATTATCAATGCCTATAGCTGTGTGATGAGCAGGGTAGACACGTAGCTCTTTCTTCCATTTTCTATAGAACAGACTTCATGCGGGAAGAAACAGTGAATTTTTATTCGGTGATTGTGCGTTAACTGAATTCAGTGGTCCATGTTCATAAAATGCAGTAGCATTATACTGTAATGCTCCTATCTGCAACGAGCTGTGAAAACCAATAATATCTCGTGGTGAAGAAAGATTTGCAAACAGTTGCTTTACAGAAAATTATACATGACAAGAAAATTAAGTCATTACTGAGAGGCTGACTTCTGAAATAGAATCATAGCGGAAACAGAAAATCAATCAGTTTTCCATTATGAAGGCTGTTCAAAGATGTGAGGATACAGGAAACTTCTCTTTTATAAAGGAGGGTGAAGGTGAGGTAACCTGACGAGAATGCAGTTTGAACTTACAGGGAAGAGCAGTCAGTTAAAAGACCTTTTTTCTCCTTATTTAGTTTTGAGAGTAATTGTGGTGAGACAAGAAGTAATTGAGAATGTGGATTCATTTGAAAGTAAATGAAAGCAGCTTGCATTGCTGAAGTATTTTTCCCAACCTTTCAGTATGAAAGACTACAAACTCCAAACCTTACAGAAATACTTACCAGTGAAGCATTAATGGGAATTTTGATACATATGACTGTATGTCATTTGGAAGATTCGGGTAATAAACCTCCTAGGCTGTGAAACAGCCTGCAGTAATTTCAGACATGAAAAGATAGAATAGTATAAAGAGACTGTGGAATTCTAAGCTGTGTATATGGAAATACCAAGAAAAACAGGTGGTTTCTTCTCAATCTGTGATGTTGTCCCAATAATAGGGGTTTTTTATATGCATGTGGCAGTGTGCCATTGGGAAATGTTGACAAATTCTCAGGAATATGTGCAAATAAGACTTATGCTCTCAGGGGAATCGTCGTTCTGTGAGTTCTGCCAGGTTGCCATTGCTCTCTTACTTGAAGAGGAGAACTTGTAAAGATTATGTTGTATTCCTGAGGCTTTTTACAGGAAAGATTTCCGCGGATGTTGTGTAAGGCAGCTTCTTCACTGTTTTTTAAAAGGAAAATATGTCACAGAATAAAAAATGTCCACTTCAGGTAAAAAAGCAATGAACTGGAAAGTAAAACTCTCGTTTTCTCTCTGCAGTGTGTTTTTGTTCTTCCACCCCTTTTCTGCACACCCAGCAGTCCCATGCCCTGTTTTCTATCCTAAGTGTTAATCATTCCCCTGCACTGATAATTTCTACTTGCATTTTTAGAAAGCCACCTCTCTGAATTCCTGATGTATGGTGCCTTATCCCTTAAATGTTAAATAGGCGTGACAGACACTTTTTATATTGATTCCAGATCTGTATTTTTACAGGGCTAAGTCTGTGTTTCTTATACATTTTAATAAATACTTAAAAACACTATAAAGAATAGATACTGTATCCATTAGAAAGTCTTGTTGGTCCAAGGCATTTAAGTGACTGTTTACATTTGGCTGGTATTTTAGAAATATAATCCTACAGATTTTTCTAGAAAACAGAAAATTGAAAAATATGGCATAAATATCATTCCAAGTTAACAGTTGTTTCAAACCAGAAAGAAGAAAAAATAAAGCTTCATTTCTCTGAGGGATTTTTTTCCTTTACAATAGTAAGTAACACACATTCACCACAAAGTGTTAGTTTAAAATATTAATTATATAAGATAGAGGATACAATTTGATTTTCTGTTTACCGTGGAATTTTATATCATCCTCATTACCAGTGTCTGAGCATTTTCAAGTCACTCTTTAAGTGACAGAGCTGATACCTGTCACACTTTTGATGTCTCTTCTTATGGAGATTTGTTTATGCACTTCATACTTTGCATTGGTATAGTCTTGCTTAGGTACTTTCCCTCCCTGAAATGTGCTTGCCAGGCAAATAAACCACGTACTCTGTACTGAAAGTAGACCATGAAGTGTAAGATGAATTTTTGGATCCTGAATTGTCAGTCAGAAAAGTAGGTTGAGTGATGACTCAAGTCTGAACACATACTAGTTTTGCATCTGCTTTTCACCAGAGCATTTTTCAATGCCAGAGAAGCTCTTTCATGGAAACAGGGAAAGCATATTGGGTAAAGAAGACATAAAAATACAATATAATGCCTGGTTGCATAGGTTGAGACATAATATTGCACTGCCACACTGAAATTGCCTTGAAAGGAGCTAAAAACCCCAGTGCTTTCTCAATAATAGTGCAAACCAAACCTGTAACTATGAGATGTTGCCTGAACAAGTTTAAGGCCTATTTAACAGTAAAAAACCCTCAAGTATCTCAGATTAAAAAAAAATTTAAAAATGGTTCTTGTTAATAGTGCAAGGCAATGGTTTTCAGCAATCCCAGAAAAATCTGTCTTACCCTTTTCTCTTCCCTAACTTCCAAATGTCTGTTTCATTGGGGGATGCACTGAGGAGCAGGCTTGGTTGTAGATTCAATTTATATGGTTCCGTTTTTCAGTTGATTATAACTCACGTTCATGTGTTTTGTTCAATCCAAGTTACTGGAAACCCCCGTGCATGCTGAAGAGGAATAGGTGATACTAGCAAGAATGCCTGGGAATTTTAAGTCTTTGAGAATATCCATGAACTGAAACTGGTTCCATCCCGGTGCCCTGCGTTCTGACTGGGTCAGGGCGGCGTCACCAGGCCCGTTGGTTATGTGGCCTCCCCAGTCCCCCTGCACCGTGGAACAGCGCTGCCCCAAGGAGCGAGTCTTGGCATGGGGACATTCCCGGGGGCTGGAGCTCCAGCAGTGGGGCCTGAGGGGCTGGGGCTGGGGGCACCAGCTGTGCCACGCTTTCTCCATCCCGTCTTCATTCCTTCTCCACTCCTCTTGCATCATCATCCTTCTCCCAGCTCTGGGAGGGTTTCAGGATCTTGTGAGAAGAGTTTGGGTCCGGTTTTGTAAAGGGGCTGAGAGGAGCCCTGGCTTGCTCAAGGCCAGTGGAAGTTTTAAGAGCAGATTTGCAGAGCAAACTCAATTGTTACTCTTGCTTCTCTTTCTGCAATGTCTCCTAATCTTGTTCATAAAGTTTTAAAATGGAAGAAGCCATGTTAAAATAATAATCCCAAATGAAAGTGCAGTCTGTCCTGGTTTAGCAGACTGGAAATATTCAGCAAACTGGTTAAGTTATGCCAAATTCTCTCCAGAGACAGTGGGACTTCAGCTTGAGTGTTTTAGCAAACTAGGGTAACTGTAAATACAGGCTCTTTTTTGGTCTTTATGGAGGTTTAGGTTGGAACCTTAGAAAAAAGTTCTTCACCCAGAGGGTGGTTGGGCACTGGAACAGGCTCCCCAGGGAAGTGGTCACAGCACCAAGCCTGACAGAGTTCAAGACATGTTTGGACAACGCTCTCAGGTACATGGGGAGATTGTCGGGGCTGTCCTGTACGGGGCCAGGAGTTGAACTTGACGATCCTTGCGGGTCCCTTCCAACTCAGCATATTTGATGGTTCTATGATTCTAAGTATATTGTACAGAGCTAATAAATGATGATGAAGCTTCTGCCACTTCACTGACTGTTTTGGAAATGGGATTCAAAGTTTACAAGAATGACAGGCTTTTGACTTAGACTTGGAAAGTATTACTTTCATGGACTTTGCATATTCTGTACCAAGTCTCCTGACTTTCTGTGCTGGGTGTCTCAACAAAGTAGTCAGTAGAACATACTTGCCCTGGAGTTAAGTTTGCATAAATATCAGAACGGTTGGAAAACCTTCAATTTGAAGTATAATAGCTGTTGAAAAAACATTTAGGTTTTATTCTTGAATGCCAGTTTTCTTGACTCAGAACAATTCTAAAGACATGAATCAAATAGTCCTGGTTTTGTTCCAGTGGACGTTTTCCCAAAGTGCTTGACTGGAGCAGATTTGACTGGTGGTACTCATTGAACTGGTGAGCAGTGCTTGTTTTTTTCAAGAGTGCTGCTATTTTAACACTATACATTAATGAAAAAAGTATATCCATTGCTGTTGGGTTTGTTCCAAGTTGGGAATTTATGCCCTTGCCACTCAGATGGCATTCCCTTGTAACAGAAGTAGTTGAGTTACAAAATTGCTTTGGAGAAAATTATGATAATATCTATTTTAACCTGTGGGTTTCTTCTTAAGTTACACATGCAAATTTCATTAAAGTTACTACCTGGCTTAATCTATAAAGCAATCCAGCTTGCCCTAATATCTAATACACATTATAATTACTTTTTATGGTTTTCCCTTCAGGAGTAATCACAATCAATTTACTGAAAATGTGTTTTGCTGGAGTTTGCATCAGGAAATTGCTTTGCCTACAGACATCCAAGTTGCCATGACATTGTTTCAAAGATGTATTTATTATTTTAATTCTTGTAGAACAACTGTAGTTTGCAATTACAGTACATGACAAGCAGATGACTATAAAAAAACCCGAGGTCCACCAGTAGGTTCCAGAAGTGAGGATTTGTTTTAATTTGTTACAACCCTTGAAGGAAAGGAATGGGATTTCTCCTTCCTATGACCAGTATATCACTGCTTCTGAAAATCTGAGACTTCCACAACACCACTATGCTTCATACAGATTACTGACTTGCACATCTCACTCACGCTTTGCTCTCTTATAACATGTTATATGATTTAATCTGTCCCACTTTGTAACCTGCATTTTGTTCACCTCTTTCCTAATGCAATGGAACACAAAGTGTCCTTGTGAACTGATAAATGAACACTGTTATGCTCTGGTGATCCACACAGCACATATTGTTGGATGTAGAATTTGCACACTGGTCCAAAAGGGATAAAGGTCAAAATATGTGATTTTTCTGTTTATTACTTGCATCTGTCACTGAGCATCTTTTTGGTTTTTACATTTAAGATGGAATGTTGAGTGGTTTTAAAACCATACCTTGCCTAGACAAGGGTTGGCTTCTAATTTGTAGATCAGGTAGCAGTTTCTGATATTATTGTGAAGGTCTGGATTCTCCAGTCTCTCTCCTCTGCTCTCTAGAGGAATCTTGTACAATCCTAGAAGTCTGCCTCTTAAATGGCAGAGATGCACCACCGAGTTTGTAGCTGTTAAATTACATTTTTTCCCCTTTTCTCTTCTTTTGCAGTGTTCCCCTATGAACACTACTGTCCCAGATTATTTGGGACAATATCCTGCTTCTCTACCTGTTTGTCTCATGCTAACATGCTTCAGAGCCCTCTGGCTGAGGACAGGGTTCTTCTGGCCATAGCTTCTCCATTTTAGTCCAGTTCCATCTTTGCAATGTGATTAAGGTTGCCTTATGTTGCCTGCTGTGCTATTTGTGCTGCTATTTTGAAATTACAAATTCTCTTTGAAACAGATTCAATGTTTTCAGGCAACTTGTGTGAATTAATTGTTTCTATCTTGAATGATTGAGGGAAGTCAATAGCCTCTCCGAGTCCAAAACAGATAAAATATACACCCCCTCACCCAAGAAGGTAAGGTAGATAATAATCCAGTTCTATATTTTGTAAATCAAGAGTAAACAAAAAAAAGGGGGAACTAAGAATGGTGTTCCATATTTCATACCAAGATATGCTGAAGGCATAGCTAGACTTTTGTCTAGAGAAGGTCATAGAATGGATTTCTTCTTTCCTCTCCCCTACTCAAAGAAAGAAATGGATCTGTTTTTGTCTAAAGAAAACGAGTTTTCTTTCTTTAGTCTTTCTTAAGTATGGTATAAACTGAAATTGTTCTTTTCGAGGTTAATAAAAAAAATTACCTTTGGTTTATATTTTTCTATTAACAGCTGCACCCATCCATTTATTTAAGTATGCCCCAGAGAACTTAGTTTTGTGAGTGTCAAAACCAGTTCAACAGCCCAAGCAATTAAAGGTTTTGTAAAAGCTTTTAGAGTTCAATTGATTGCTACCTAAGGCGATTTGATTAGTCCACAGCCCTTATATTAACTATTGTAGCCATGCTGGAAAGGCTTATTTGGTAAGTATGCTGTGGAAGTATGATTCTTCCCACTGGCAACTAACACAGCATTGAATTTTTTTTTCTTAGATGTTTATTACAAAAATGGCACTGAAATAGATATTTTTATTTGCCACCTCAGAAGGAAAGATTTTTCCTATGTGATCAAATGGTACGAAACCCAAAGGAGAGAATAAGCCTGGTTATTGTAGTAATTTATCTCTTCTTGTTTCTGTTTTGCTTTGTTTTGAAAGGACAAACCAGCCGGGAATGTTCACAAAGAAAGAATTTGATCAGTTGGCCTCAGCAATAGACGGCTTCAGTCTCATGACATACGACTATTCCGCACCACATCGGTAAGGCTCCATCTGACATCAGAAGGATCATTGAGGGGGCTGATTCCTGCTTAAGTCACTATTAAATTTACAGTATGAGTTCATTTTTTTCTAGTGAAGTGGATAGTGTGTTGTAACTGTATCTGATACTAAAGTTCTGGATTAGTAATTAAAATAGATGATTTTTCAACAAGCCGCTAACTTGGCGCATTTTAAACAGTAATGTGTATCTGGCGTTTGGATATTATGAAAGACTTTCTAAGGCGTCCTTTTAAAAGGATAACCTGACACTTCCTCTTTTCCAGGCCAGGTTCTTTTGTTTTGAGTTATTTAGCACAGTTCTGCAGGATAGGTACACTAATAATCTACTAATAATACCATTGTTGAACAAATTAGCTTTAAACAATTGCTAATTCATTTGCCTTTAAATATGAGCACAGTTCCCAGCAACACTGCTCTGCTGTATTAGCATGTTGAGTTCTAATGGCACAGGTATAATGAAGGCTTTGAGGCAGATAATTAGTAGGGAGTAGCAGATGTTGATATTTGTAAGACTAGGATATACTTCTCCTGGTATCATGCTAGTGAGTGCCTTTTGTCATGGTAGTGTTTGAGGGAAAGCCTGCTCCCTTCTCCAGTGAGGTAGGAATGGAACAAGGGCAATATCCTGATGTTACATACATGACAATTCAATTACTTGGTGTATTAATGCTATACTCTTTTTCTTCATGTAGCTTTTTGTTAGGTATTTTTCAGGTTTTTTCCCATAAATAAGTGTCACACAATCTGAAACTTGTCTTGCTTACCAGTCACTAATTTTATAGTTCCTTCTGTAAGTAAATGGTAGATTTTGTCCCAGTATATTTTGCCAGTTTGCAGTAAAAACATTGAAGATGGTATTGGAAAGCAGCTGAAGTCATGCAGAGTTTTGAATTACAGTGTAGGCATGGTGCAAGGCCCAGTGAAACTGTACTAGGGGGAAACTTTTGCTTACCCCTAGGAAGGAGTTTTATGTTCCTTCACCTTGGAATTGAATCAAAAAGCCAAGAGTGGGGCAAACATGTTTTGTGTATCAGCACTTCAAGCTACTGAAGAATGTGCATTTAACCTTGGTAGAATTGTAGGTTCATCTTCACTGCTTTTCGTGTGCCACAATTTGCTCTTGACAATTGCACTGGTCAAAAAGAGAAGGCTGAGTATGAACATGTACTTTTTCTGACTACCTGTTTGATTTTTGCTAACTTGACAGACCTGGTCCAAACTCCCCCCTTCCCTGGGTACGAGCTTGTGTTGAAGTACTGGATCCTGATTCAAAATGGAGGAATAAAATACTTTTAGGACTGAATTTCTATGGCATGGACTATTCTGCTTTGGGAGCCTCTGGGGAGCCAATCCTTGGCAGCAGGTATGACTTCTCTGGATAGTAAGTACTTCTGTATGATATATTCTCACAAAAATCAGAAATTCACAAGTATTCTTGTTTAGAAATATGGATGTGTGAGCAACACAGAAATGGCAAAAGTGATAAATCTGCACGTGAAATAGTAGCTCACCAGTTAGAGTAAGACCTGTAACTTCTCTTCCCTGTACAGAAATGCAGATAGATGGCACAGTTATCCTGTCAGAACTCTTATGCAAAAATGGTTTGAGTAGTTTTCCCTCTTTCCTCTATCCATGTTTGTACATGCAGGTTGCCATCTTTGTGTTAAAAATGTTCTGCAGTGTTCTCTTACGCTCTGTAACATTTTGGGGGTTTCTGCAGTTGCTCTCGTGATTCTTTCTCTCAGCTCCTGAAGTTGTTACCTGTTACTTTGAAATTTGATACTGGTTTCCAACAGCAATATGCCACCAAATTTCTTTTCGGTAGAAAAAGCTGCAATAAGCTCACCTGGAGACAAAAATCTATAACAAGATAAAAGGAAATATTCCAAAGCCAGCTTGAAATTTTATATTGATTCTCAGAGGAAAATGGTTGTTTTTAGTTTTGGGTAATGACCACCGATACTAACAGTGAGCTTTGCAGAAATACAGGCAGGGTATGGCACATCAAGCCATCAGAAAAACAAGGAAAACACTGTGAATTTGACAGGAAAATCAGGTTTGTCCAGAAATTTGTTATTAAGTTATAAAATAGAATGAAGCCAAGTAGAAACAAACCAAAAGCACACAAGGTGACTGTTCTCACTTTCACAGGTTACTAAGTTCATTACCCCGTGGTATTTGAATGTAATAATATATTGCTTTTTAGACATTGAAATACTATCTGAGGTGGACTGTGTAAAGTAGGCCTGCATGTTTTTATGTCCATGCCTACAGTTACACAAACACTCTGTTATTGTTGCATCTGCTTCTGCTCTCTTCCTGCTTCTCCTTTGCTCTTTGCAGGGGTATAATACTGTAGACACAGTTTTCTTCCAGTGTTAATTTGTGTTTGAATCTGACTGGAAAACAGAAAAGGGGAAAATAAAGCCATTGTTTACAGTGAAAGGTATTTAGCTTCAGAATGACTTCTGTAAAGTTAGTTGTGGTGGTTAGGCAGGAAGAATACTCAACAATCAAAGTATCGTTGATTTACAGACCTAAATATACAAGCTCAGAAAAATTATGTAGCTTCACTGTTATATTTACAGATCCTTTTGCAAGTGGAGTGTAGCACTATCCATCAGAATAAAAGAGTCTTGCTTGTTTCTGAACTGCAACTTTTGAAATTGAGTTTCCACTTGAAAAAACACTGTGCACTAGGATGGCATGTACTTTACTTTTCATAGAGTCTTCTGGACTATATCGTAGTATTAATTCCTGTTGCTTTTTAATTAATGGCAAAAATATCCTAGCCGAGAGTCATGTATGATTACTGTAACTTTTATTGAAAATGGTTATATTTACCTGTGTGTAGGACAGTGGTGCACAGTATGGGACAGTATGTTTTATACAGAGAATAGTTCTGTTAACATATTTTTCATTGACAGATCATGAGGTTGTAGTTTTCCAGATATTTACCAGAAGCAGGATTCTGGACAAAGTCTTTAAGAGAGTTTGAATGTATCCATAAAACACATCAATTTTCCCTTTGCTGCGTTGTCCATTGGTCAATGGTTATGTTTATTTTTCCAGAAATACAGCCCTGAGCATCCACAGTTGTGTATGTCATGTAGTAATGTAAAAGTAGAATAGATTCAAGGTAAAATAGCTGCAAAATAGGCCAAACTTCTGCCATAAAGAAAACAGAAAAAAAAAAAAGGGGGGTTTAGTGTAAAATAAGCTTTCTGCCACTTAAGTGGTATCAGGCCATTTGCAAGGAAGTCCTCTGACCTGCAAAAAGTGCTGAAGGATTGATTCATGGCTCTTTTAAGGCAGTGTCCATATGTTGTAGTGCTAGTGAAGTTGAGCTAAAATACTGGTATTAAAATTAATTCAAAGTCTATTCAGTTAAGTGCAGTCTGGTGTGTGTCAACTTCTTTGTTGTAGATTTCTGCTCAAGTTTTTGCATATGAAATTTATTGCAAGTACAAGTCTCCAGCATGTCAGTGCTCCTTGGCAAACAGTAGGGTGCACAATTTCTTGTTGAAGCATATTCATTGGAATCTGATCCTCTTTAAGAAGAGAGATGGAGAATTCCAAGATTCAGTGGCAAACTGTGTGTTCTCAAGTTGTTTGATGTCAGTGTGTTATGCACTTTAATTGGTTATTAGTAAAGTGTATGCATAGAGTTGCATGCAGAATGCAGAAATCTGTGCTGGTCTCATGTTTATGTTTTTTTTTAGGATAGGAATTATGTGATGGAAAGAGATGCTGAACATAGGTGGATTTCATTCACTGCATCTTTTTTTCAGTCCAGAAATTCATAAAATAACTTACAGTAGAACTCCTATTTGCATAAAATATTATTTGGCAGTGTTTTTTTATTGCAGAATGTAATCTAAAGGTAGAAGTACTTGCAAAGATATACAACCTTTCCACGTAATATCCTGTTTCCTTCATACACACCATAAGAAGCAATAGGTATATATGTATATGCTTGCATGTATATATATTTGTGTAGATATATCTCAGGATTAAATGAAATGAAAACAATTTTTCTCTTACAGCAGCACAATGTAGTTTGTCCTTGGGTGTTGTTACAATAGGAACTGCAATTTATATTTGCAGCAACAATTTGTTTCTTAAAGCTCAGTCACAACTATTACTTATTAATACAATGAGTCAATCACAGAGATTATAGCCCTTTCTGATGCTTTAATCAGCCAAGTACTGTTTGGTTAGCTGCAGGGAAGCTGCATTCCTGTGTTTATTTCATTGTGACATAATTTTTATGAAATCCTAAGTTGGAAATAAAGGTGCTCTGTTTGTGATTCCCCAAATCACCTGTAGTGCTTCTGGCAATGTTTTCTGCCCTCTGGCTGTCAAGAATCAAGTGTCTGAATTGTTAAGATGCAGTCATTCTAACTTTCCACTGTATTAAAATCCTGTCAGAACGTAACCATCTGGTGCTGCTGACTTGCTGTTCTAGTGATCACCTTGTTCCAGCATGTCCTCTGTTGATGCTGTGACCTGACAGTATTTCCTCTTCACCTTGCAAGTGTATGTCTTGGGTAAATAATTCTTCAGTATACCCCGAAGCTTAAGAAATTGGCTAGTCTTTCTGAAATATCTTTACCTTTGAGTCCTTTTTGAGACCTGCAGTAGGTCAGCAAGCCTCTCAATCTCGTGAGCTTCTTACTTCCAATGTACTTTTTCTGCCTTTAGCTATCTGTTCTACAGAATCTCTCTTAATCATCGGGACATTACATTTCAGTTGCAGTTTTGTTTTGCCTTCTCGTGGGAGGTTACACAGCAGCGTAGTGGTGGTTTTCATTCCATGCCATCTAAAATCTATATCTGTTATTGCCTGGGCCAAAAAGAAACTGATAAACTTCATTGCTAGCTGTGAATTAAAAGCAGTGTAAATCAAAGGCTGTCATGTGACAATGGTGTCGCTTATGTTTAATAAATCAGAATCCTTTATTGAGCACCTCCCTGCTAAGTTTCATGTGATAATGTTATTTTGTCTTTTTTTTTGGTATAGTGTTGAAAGAGGAAAGATACATCTCTAATGTTCCACCTATCTCTGTGTAACTTCTGAATATATTCTGCATTCAAGTTGCTTTTGTTCCAAATGTAGCCATTGAAAATAGATATGCGAATTACTCCATTATTTTGAAACGGTGCTGTGTGTGCTTACCTTTCATTTAAAGTAATCTGAATAAGGACTTTTATGTTAATTTTAAACATTTAAGAAGATTGACATAATAAATTGCCAGCTGAAGCAAGGGAGAAACTAATTTTACAGTGCATTGTGCTGTTCAGAGATAGAAAATAAGATTACTTGCAAGCTATGTGAGGATGTAGAGTTCTACTGAGAATTTCACTGGCTGCCTGCCATCCTGTAAATAGCAGGTCATAAAATGTGGTACTTAGAAACAGTTAGAGGCGAACTTTTTCTCTGAATTATCATGGCAGTGTCTTTGTAAGAAGCAGTTTTAAGATTTGGGCCAACTGTGACTCATGATTTTGTCTTACAGAAGTTAGGGAAAAGCTTGTGCCAGGAACTCTTTTACTCTTGAAGCTGCAAAGCTTTTACAACATTTCTCTTCATGCTGTAATTCTCTCAGGATTTCTATTACTTACCCTGTATGCCAGGATTCTGTATCCTGATTTAGTCAATTTTGTTCAGAGTTCATGGGATTTTGGGGAGATACTAATATTTCAAATAAACCAATGTACCCATTAGCTTTGTAGGACTGAACAACTTGACCTGTTGTCTACCTCTTCTCTTTACTGAAGAAACTGCTAAGCTATTTCTTCTTAAATTGTACCACTGGGTCAGATGGTAAAATCATGGCAGTGATAAGAGGAAGTTGCAAGTGGGCCTGGAATCAGAAATGATTTCTATATTACAGATGTCTGAGTATTTCAGGAGTGTTTCAAAAGTTTTATTTTATTAAATTCCCTCTGGAATATTCTGGTATGTGTCTCTTCCATGGTATGTATGTCCCTCCCTTCCTTTAGGAATGGAAGGTGAGTTTGAGCTGTTAGCTGAAAATGTAAGATTAGCTAATTCATGTAAATTAGTCAGAACATTTGACAAAGTAAAATTATGGGTCATATTTCAGCTTATCCAAATTTACCTCATGATGATAAATAAAAAAGCTGTTATAACAGTTTTTATGTAAAACACATTCTTATTTCTTTTGAAACGAGAGAAAGGTGGCTTTTGTTTAGTAGGCAAATGATTGGTTCTCAAGTTCAGATGTACAGTGGCATTGGCTGTGGGTGAGCGTGTATATCTCAGTGAATCTGCTTTAAAAAACTGGCCACTTGTGATGTACATTTTAAATGGTGGGCATAGTGCTGTGAAATGTGCTCTTCTCTGTCTCCCATGGTGTTTTTTAATAGTAAATTTGCTACAGGCGATATTTAGGAAGTTAAATATTGACAAAATAATGAGGATGTAGTTCTTTACTGTCTTGTTGTTGTACTCCAACCATTAGAAGAGAGCCTGATGAAATTAGGAAAAATACTTCTGTGGTTTAAAACCAAGAGCCAGAAACCTTTATTGTAAGCTAAATTTCCTTATGTCTCTAGATTTGCATGTGGGTGTTTGTGCCTGGTGTAAAGTGAAAGAAACTCATTGCTTTGGTAGCCTTATTTGGGCTTCTGAGATCACTAATGGTGACCTATAGCTCTGATTGAATCTCTCCAGATACATGATGATTAACAAAGAGCACAGAACAGATTAACACCATGTTTGTATCCAGATCACCCCACTGTGAATCCCTTTGCTCCCATTGCCCCATCCTCTCTCATGCTCAGTGCAGACAGGATAATGATTAATTTTGCCTGGTGTTGGCTGTCCCTCACAAGATACTCCTTGTGTTCAGTTCCATTGCAGGTCAGTTGGGGATGAGTATGAAAAGGGCCTCCTGAAAATGCTTAGCAACGTTGTACAAGTCAGCCTGGAGCTGGCTAAGTGCCCTGTGCTCACTTGTTGGATCTCGTGCTGCACGGATTCCTCTGGGAACCTACAGATTCTGAAGGTGTGGCGTCCTCTTTTAGAGCCAAAAGACAGCAGCCTGGGGGAAGCTTATCAGCTACACTGGGGCCTACCCACCAGTGACAGGGATGCATGGGCTAAGATGTTGGCTCCAGACAGCCGGATATATTTCCCTCTTGTTTCTAAACAGGGAGAGTTTTTGACCTTTTCCTCAAGGGGGGGGAAAAAAAAAAAAGTAGATCCTGGAGTTTTAGATTGATGTCTATTCTCTTTACTAGAAAACTGACAGTAATGAGATCATTTGTATTTTTTTCCGCAAAGGGGCGTTGTTTCAGGTGTAGTGTATGCTTGGGGGTTTTTAGCAGACAAGCTTTTCTTTTAAAAGCAAGCACCTTGGAGTTTCTCTAATCTTAAACTGATTTTTCAGTGCTCATTGTCAAGTTTTAACATTAATCTGTTCAATGAATTGAATTGCTATGATTGTTGGGGAAGCAGTCGGAATTAAAATCAATATATGAGTTTCTGTAGGCCTGTTGAAACTGATCTGAATATCATCAGCATAGATTTAAAAGTTGACATGAACTTTCTTGGTAACTCAAATGTAATTTCAGTTGGTTGAACTTATAGGAAGACAACTATATACTCCTTCATTTGCTAAAGAGCACCACTTCCAAAGCTTTACTTAGCAAGCTCAGAAACATAGAGTAATTCCTGATAAAGCACAGCTCTTTGCTTTTTTCTTTTTTTGTGAAGTTATGACTTTATTACTTGGTCATGTGTGTGCTGTCAAGCTGACTGCCACAAAAGTGGTGCTGGGGACCCAGTGCTTACACGATGAGTCTTCAGGGCTCTTTCCTTTGAGGTGACTCTGGTCTGGTCCTATGAGCTGGAACTCATTAGCAGTTCGAGTGCCGCTCCAGTTGTTTAATCCAAAAAAAGCATCCATTTTATGCACTCTGAGACTGCTCCACAGTGCAGACTAAAGCGTGGTGCTGGTTTTTATTGTAAAAGTTCCATCCTGATGTGAACTGTAAGTTTGATACAGGCAGAATCACACAACCTAAATGCTCCCTTTCATTTTGACACAATGCTTTTAAACACTATGATGAAAAAAAAAAGGTAAAGTTACAAAACATTATTCTTTGCATATGCCAGTGAAAAAAATTTCTCTAAAAATATTACTACATTTCTCAAGACTTTTTTTTTTTTTTTTTTGTGCATAGTTCTTTCAGAGGGCAAGAATAAATGTGCATATTTATTGCAATTCCAGTGAAAAGTAGCAATCACAGCAGCAAAGTATTCCGAGTGATCAAATTACCAGCAGAAGGACTCAATAACCGACTGAAGAGCCAGTGTGGAAATATATAAGATTTAGGAATAGGTTTGAAGCCTTGAAGTAATACTTACAGGAAATAGTAATGGAGCATATAGCTATACAGTCTTTGAAGTAATAGAAGTGCAAGTGTGTTCCGCAACATTAACAGCTTTTGATTTGTGCAAACAGCTTGTTTATACTTGGAATTATACAGCAGGTGATTGAATAAGGTTTCTGGTGATAACATTCAGTATTGGTACAATATCCAATAATTTTTTTCTTTATGATTTTATGAGCTATTTCAGTATATTAGTAATGCCAGCAAACAGAGCGGGGTTTTTCTACCCTAAATTAATTCATGCCCACATTAGGATAATGGATGTAGAAATGTTGAGTAATGAATTTTACCTAAAATAAGTTTTTGGATTTTGGGCTCTAAAAATAGGAGAGTTGCATTTCAGACTGTTCCTGGAATGCAGTGTTGTTCATGGCTAAAATGGAAATCAAGGCAGACTCTGATGCTTTGTCTACTTTTAGAAAAAAATACAGTATTATGAAAATTATTACAAATTAGTTACTTGAAAATCCAATGAAATTTACAAGATTATGCCCAAAAAAATATAAAATATATAGCCTAAATATATACCTTATTTACCATATATACCCATATAGTTAACTATTTTGTACAGTTTTATATATGAAATTTTCATGTTTAAACCAAATGTTTGTTTCGTTACACTATTTTAGAAAGAAACTGTCTCTGAAAAAAGTAAAAATCTCTCCATATACTACATCTATGTAAACCTTTTGCAAGTAGCTTCTGCCTTTTGTTACTTACCTGTTCTTAAGGTTTGAGAGGAAAAAGAAAATGCCTGTAGAATGGTGGTCCACATAAAGTTCAGGGTAGCTGCACTGCCTGGCTTAGAGCAGGTCCATCCTCTTCGCTCCTTGTGAGTGAGGATGTTGATCAGGTGAGAGGGTTAAAGAGGAGACTCTTAAAGTTCTGTGACCCAGTTTGTGTGCGATTGGGGATAGTCCTACTGACAGCCTCTAATACAGGATGGGGGTGTAGATGGCAGATGGTGCCTGCAATTTTGAATATAAAATCATTTACTACAGTGGTTAAAACCTAAAGGCGGTTGTCTTATCTTAAGGGTTTCCTTGTATTTACCAAATTTAGAGACATTGGTATTATACAATTTTTTTTTTTTCCCCTGTGAGTGAAAGCAAACGTCCCTGAGTCCTGGGCTTTGAGCTCTAGTAAATTAAGAAAATAAGGCGTTTCCACCTGAGAAGTAGTTGTACACTGTTCACTTGGAGCCATAAATCCAAAAAGGTAAAAGTCAATGAAGCCGTTGCTTTCCATATTCATGCACTGCTTTGAATGTGTTTTAATGGATAAATGTGTAGTTACATTTCACTGGATTCTACATTTTATAGTAAAGAGACACTGGACAGTTTGAGCAAACTCAATATAGAAGTGGAATATATTTTAGTATTGACAGCAGAAGTGAAGATACTTATTGATAATAATAATTTATGAATTGGTCCTAGGTTTTAGCGTTTGTGGATTGTAAGCACATGGAGAGAAATCAATGGGTCGTGCATCTTTAGGGAGACCTTTATGTACCAAACCTGGAAACCAACCTGGTCATTTCAAACTGCCATTGCTGAGCCCTCATTACCCAGTGAATGCACGAGGAAAGCATTATGGGGAGCATGGTGTCTCTGCAGTCACCACTGTAATTTTGAGTTATAAATATGATGTGAGGGTCTCATATCACCTTGATTGCTGCTTACTTACAAATTAAAAGTCTTAATTTCCTCAGAATTTTAATCTTCTTTTTGCGGACACTAAGACTTAGCTGAGTCCAGGCGTTCTTGTTTAGTTTATCTTGGCTTTGTTTCTGTATTTGAGTTTGCATATTGAAGGACTCCTGAACAATTTTCTTTTTGTTGATGTATGCATCCTTGGGAACATGAATTAGGAGACAGGAGAATGGGTAGAATAGTTAGAGATGAATGGTAAATTGTTTGTCATGTGTAATTTCTCTTACAGTTGACCCTGAAAACCAATGCTATAAGCATCTGTATGTGTAAAGCGGATATCATGTTGCAAAGGCTTAAATCTTGTCAGTCTCTCTGTAAGCCTTGCTTGAAGATGCCATTTATAGGATTTTTAGAACTATGAGTTGATAAGAGCAGCAGACACAGTGCTTCCATTTAAAGGCATAGCCAGAATGGCAGTATCTGTGAGACACTTTTTCTGATTTATATTCAAGATTTAGTATATTCAAGAGTATTTTAGCTGGTTTTTTTATTCTTCCTCACAAATCTCATAATGAAAGAAAACTGATGAATGTGGCGATGAAAACTGTCCACCAAAAGCACCATAGTCTTAAGAAAAACAACTTAAATTTAAGTCAGGAGAAACTAAGGTGCTTGCTAAATACCATGTAAATTTAGTCTCTCGCCAGATTAAAAAAAAAAGCCCTGTACCACTGATGGTAATATGTCAAGCTTACAGGGAACTCCACCAATACATTTCAGCCGGCTCTGAAAACCTCTTTCCAAAAATGAAGACTTTTCATCTTGCTTCTTACCCCTAGAGTATTCCTTGAGAAAATCCATAAAGGGAATATTAAGAATAACATGTGCCCGGAACTCTGTAGCTGACTGGCAGCATTTATTTAGCAGATGTATTAAGAATAGTTGGAAATCTGTGGGTTTTTAAAGCAAAAATCTGATACTGAATCATGAGCTTGCCTCAAGTAAACCACTGTTAATTTGCAAAGAAACCATTTGCCATTAGTCTTTCGTGAAATGGTTGTTATCAACCTGCATAAGAAAGGACTGATGGCATCCATTACAATGTACAGGAGTGTCTTCCAGGATAAATAGTATTTTATTAGAATCTGTTTTATAGTACCATGAGAAAGAGATGTTTAAAGAGGAGCAGATTAGGAACATAAAATCTTCGAGTGCATTAGTAGATAGATTTAAGCAGTAGGGAGTCTGTGGCAACAGGTGAAACAATTTGTTCTGAAGAACTCAATAATCTTGTATTTGAGCAGGAAAAGATGTGTTTTTTTAGTTGCAGTAAGGAAGAATAAATGTCATCAGAAATAGCTGTAGTTTTAGAGCATGGAAAAAATTGACATGGAGAAAATTACCTGGAGCCATTTGTTTCAAATGACATTAATGTGCATATTTTCACATGTGCTTCTCAGATTTACATTCTAAATAATTTCCATTCGCTTTCTCTAAATTCACTGCACTTAGTTACTAGAATTCCCTTCTTTGAATTGGACACAATTTGTAATCACCTCTTCTGGTCTGCCACATGTTGACAGCTTCTCATTTGAAATTAGAATTTTTCTGTTCACATGGATTTAATGGGAAGTTACCCTTAGAATTGTGGCGCTGTTATTTATGTACGTTCTGTGTAGAAAAACCACTGAAGCAGCCCAGTGTAATTCACTCTGATACTTATGGAGGGTTTAAAATTTTAAGAACGAGTTATTTCCAAAATTGTTTTTTCTGTCTCCTTAGTGTCTAAACTCCAGAATGTGCTCACAGACCACTAGAGTAGTATTAGCTAATCTAGGGCATATTTGCTGCTTGGTTGTTTATATTTTGGCTACTGTTCTGAGTATTTCTTGGATTCTGACGTTAAATTGCCTACTGTTTAATGTTTCTTTTCCTCCCTCCATGACTTTGGAAATCTCTGCAATTAAAATATTTTTTGGAGCTTTAATTTCTTGGGTATCTGAATTTAAGTAATAGAATGTTTCTTGAGCTGAATTTTTTTTAAAAGATGCTGATTTATGCAATGAAACTCTTGTTCACAGGATAATGAACTTATTCCAGAGCTCGTTTTCACATTAAAGTTTCAACTTAGCATCTTTTTTTCGATTGCTATTAGGAATGAGAAACGCATTTTGACGTTTACCTATTTTAGCATATTTTGCACATAAAACCTGCCTCCAATGAAAAGCTACTTGTTCATGAAAATGAGTCCTCATCTGGCACGAAATCATCCATAAAGACAAGAAGAGTGATCGGGGAGAGAAGGCTTTCGAAGTTAACCTTCCCTCATTTATATAAACGCGTAATTTGAAAAATGCTGGTATATTTATTTATTCAGTACTATTATGTATTGTACAGTCAGTTTTAAAGCTGATTTTACTTTCCAGAGTCTAATTGTATTCTCTGGTAGCCAGTTAAGTCGAACTAGCAATATTTGTAGAAATATAGGAAAAAAATCCTCGCAGAAATAAGTCTGAGTCATATTTGATAAAAAAAAAGAGGTTGGCTCTTTCTACACAGGTGCTGGGCCATGAAGAAAGAAATGAAAACCATAAAATTCTGGCATAAGTGATAGAATCATATTCTTATTTACTGCAAAATGCTCAAATTCTGAATTTAACTCCACCGGATTCTCAGTCCTGAAGTAACCGTGAAATTAAAGGGACGGATTGGAGACCTTAGACCAGAACTTTTGAATCCCATCGCCTGGAGCTATGCTTTTAAGTAAATGGTCTGCCTTGCCTTTTCCACCTCCTTCGAGCAGCTTCTATTTATGTTTAAATACAGCTTTAATTATTCCAAGTTGAAGCTGTCCTTTAAACACCCTGACCTTGGGACATGGGACTTTTCACCTTCGAACTGTTTTTTGCTGGGACAGTCAGATTGAGACCCACAGTCTTTCATTACTGGCTACTGCCAACATGATGTCTGAGGAGAGCAGTGCTGTGCAAATGTTTCCCTTTCCTTTGTCAGTATTTTTATTAAATCTGTATTTCCGCTCAATATGCCTGATAACTGATGGTGCTGTGCCGGGGGCAGCAAAGTGTCCCATCACCCCCAAAGCAAAATGTCATGTGAGACTGGAACTGTTCTAGAGTTTGGAAAGCAAATGATAGGAAAACCTATTCAAAAGAGGCATCCCAGGAGAGAGACCCCTGTTCTTTTAGCTAGCAAGATAAAAAAACCAAGCTTATGTTTTTGAACGGAAAGGAATATAATGGTGAAAAGGCAGAATTTTTAAGAGATCTATACCTGCTCTTTTTCATTTCCTTTCTCAATGCTGTTGACTTCACTGTGAAACCTTAGCAGTTAATTTAACCTCTTCCTCTTTATCTTTATTTGAACTTTATTTGTATGTATTTTACTTCCAGCAGTATTACTGTTGAGAGATCTACATTTGAACTTCGGCAGCTATTGAGATTTCAATACAGATGGAACAACTTGGCATTAGTTTCAATATGCAGCTTGTGCTTTTGTAGTGATTCTGTATCTAAAATTGAAAAGATACCACTTAAAATTAAAAAACCTGTGGTGCATTTTTCTGAGCTATTGCAAATATGGGTAATGCAAAATTCAAGAACCCTCTGCAGTAATAGGATAATAAATATTTTGCTGTCAGCTGGAGACCTGAGCTGGGCTATGCTTTTGTTTTGTTTTGCTGGTTTTGAGGAAGGAATATCTGATCTTTCTACTGAAGGAAAAAATGAGTTTCACCTTACCCAATAATAGCCTTTAATAATTTCCAGTTTCTTGAATTCCTTTAATCATATACAGTTAGTCAGTTATTTAATGAGTTCTAGCCATTTTCTCTCGTTCTTCTTGATTTCTGGTTCCTCTGATTTCTCTTAAGGGTTTTCTCTATTGACCTCACTTCCTGCCTTGTATCATGCAGCTTCAAATTCTCACTGATTGTTGATATTTAGCTGTAAACTAAGATAGTCTTCATGAATGGAGTCACTTTGCCTTTTCTCTCCAGACAATTTGTGTGGAGGTTAGATTTTTGACAGGGAGGAAAAATGGCAAATAATGAGCCTGTTAAACAAGCAAAACCTCCACCGGGATTGCTGGGGAAAAAAAATAATTCACTCTCATGGGAAGTAAACTGAACTTTTACTTCATAAACATGTTTCATACTAACAGCGGTTCAGGTAAATCCTTTTTATCATGCACGTGACAGTGCAAGAATCATCTCATGAAATGAGCCAGAGAACTCAGCCTTTCTCCAGCCTTCCAGGGGATAGCAATTCTGTCCTCTTCTCTTTATGTTACCAGAGTTCCTGGGAGAGAATAAATAAAGGGAACTCAGAATATTCTGCTTTATTTGATAGCCTGATGAATAGGAGATTTTATGACCATTTTTAGAGCCTTTAAAAGAATGAAATAAATTTAGAGTTTGTCAAGTGAGTTGCTTTATTGTAGGGGTTTTTTTTGGCTTTTATTAAGAACAATCCTGGAATACTGTGCAACAGGGGATCTTGGTTTGGATTTGGAAAATGTGTTTCTGAAAATGTTGGCATTTGATATTTTGTCTTCCTTCACAATATTACTTGCCAGAATTCTCCTCCATTATAACTAAAGTAATTTTACAGTGTCCTCTTTGTAGCAGAAGGAGCAGGTTGTCTCAAAACTATGTGTTCGAGGATAATCTGAGATGTTATAATATTTTCACCTACTTTGAAATTACTTTGAGGAGATTCCAAGTTATTTGTCTTTTTTTCCTCTTTTCTATCTTACTTTACAGAGTAAAAGTTTTGAACGTTGTCCATCCAAGAAAGAATAATCCTTGTCAGAGAAGGATACATGATACTGTCTTGTACCAGTACTGGAGGTCCATTTTAATGGGTTTCTTCTATTCTGGAAACAAATAACAATCCAATATCATTACCAGTGCTGTAAATCTCATTACAAGTTGTTCTATTTAGGCTAGTCATTTGATCTGTGATTTTTCAGCAATTTATTCAAAATCTGTAATTCTTCTACTACATCTTTTAATTTATAGGTTCACCTCACGGAAAGTTTGCCATAGCCATGCATGTTCTTTTATCCTACTTTGTGCTAGAGCATAGTTTCAAGAATAAGAATGCTTCAGGCAGGCAGTGAGTGTGTTGCCTTCAGAGCCACTTAAACCTTCTCCCACTGTTGCAGCATCAAAAAGGAACATTCCTGATGCCAGAGTTGGAATTTACCTAATCCAAACAAGGAAACGGTTTCCAAAGAAAGTGAATTAGGTTAACATCCGATATTGAATCCAAGATCTGCTTGGGGGGAAGATGAGCATGTTAATTTCAAAATAAATTGGAAATATAAGTAAAATGCTGGGACTTTTGCAGGACTTTTGATCATCCTGACCTGCTTGTATTGAAAGATCTGTATTGTAGGCAGGAACAAACATGAAAGAGAGCTAAACAGAGAGGGATGAAGGAGGGATGCTAATCATTCACAGTTGCATAGAAATGCTGCACTATTTGAAAAGCAGTGAGTATGGCAGAAGAAATTGCAAAAAATGTATTTATTTATTTACTCATGTTATGGCACTGTTAAAGTGCAGAATTGGGCTTTAAACTGCTAGGAAATGTAAAATGTATGAAGACAAAATCCAAGTATTCATTAGAGTAGCCTAAAAAAAAGAAAAAGGCTGTTCTGAGGACAGAGTTTAAGTAAATTATGTATTGAGATGCTAAGGAGTGATTTTTGAACTACCAGTGAAAAATAATAGCTCTTTATGAAGTGCTTGAAGTTTCACTGAGTTCTATTTGCTTTTGAGAAGCTTATGCATGTTTCATCTATGTTAGTGTTCATATACGTGGTTTGGTTTTACTTTAATAAATTTCATATCCTGAATATTCTACACTTGGCCATCCAGATTATTATTATTTTTCTAAATTGCTTTAGAAAATAAATTTTCTACTACCTCTGTTGGTCAGCTTGTTCATGCAGTTGTTCTCTACAACCTTTTGATGCCTTTTGCATGTATGAACTACTTTAAACCATGTTTGATGAAACTCTCAAAGA
Source organism: Mohoua ochrocephala (assembly GCA_013398855.1). Lineage (NCBI taxonomy): Eukaryota > Metazoa > Chordata > Aves > Passeriformes > Acanthizidae > Mohoua > Mohoua ochrocephala. The sequence continues at coordinate 63,918 of VZTA01012737.1, read as the reverse complement.
TACGAAAACTGTTTTGAATATAGCAGAGCTAAGTTAGGGTTGTGAAGAGGGTGTGAACCTACCATAAGCTGGTTGCTGGTTGCCAGAGAGTCCGTGTAAACCTCAAGGTGTAGGAAGCTTCACCTGCTCAAGGTGCAGGAAACGTCAGTGCTCCTCTCTGCTGTGAATTGTGTACTTGTTTGGTCTAGAGTAACTTATGCCCTGTGCATTTCTCACTGTGATTCTTTGGATGTGGATTGCAGGGAACATTGCAACAGCGTTTTGACGGGCAGACTTAGCTGCTGGGATGCTTTCTCCTTGACTGTACATAAATTTGGGACTGAAAAAGGTATTCTTGTCACATTCAAATGTGTCACATTCAAATGTGTCACATTCAAATGTGTCACATTCAGGTAGATGAGTTGTCAGGGAAGAATGGTACTTAGCTATGTTACATCATTTCTATTCATCAAAGATACTGTTCTCAGAGAACTAAGGCTACTGATGTAATAGGCAGTTTTGTGATAAACAGGTAGAAAGTAGGGTTTTTTTCTCTCAGACTACTGTATTCACCCTTCTTTTTTTCTTCATTCCTTCTTCCTTTCAAAACTCTTTGACAGATGCTAAGGTTAATGAATTTTAACTTTAATTTGGCCTTTTCCTTGGCTTGCTGACAGTTCCTTCTATACCACAGAGACCTTTCTTTTCCAGCTCACTTCATGTTTCAGAAAGAAGTAGAGTATCTGATGGAAGCTTCTTCATGAATAAGTGAACCCAACTGGAACACAGCCAAACACTGTCAGAACTGGCTCCCTGATTCCCAGTCTTGTGCTTTACCATGGTTTGAGAGATTAGATTCATTAACCTCTCATTAGAAACATGTCAGTGCTAAAATCCCACAGTATGCTAGACTCAGCTTATTAGAAATCCCCAAAGGCCAGTTAACATTAAAGAATTAACATTTTGTATTCCAGAAGTTAATAGTAGATTCCTCATTTGGCTTCAGTCCATTTCATTGATGTGGTAACTTCTTAGGTGCTTTTCCCTGTAGAATTAGCAAAAATGTTATTTATTCAAAAAGAATCGTTTCATGAAAAAGCTTTTATCATCGTAGAAATAGAAGCACTTGCAGTATGAAAAGGCTGACTTTATTGTAACATTTTCTACATATGTGTGTGGAGAGCACTGCATGTATAGAATATGGTATACTTTTTGGCTGTAAATACAATAATACTTTCAAGAGTTATCTCTGTACTAATGATAACTTATACAGAGTTTGCTATTTATAGAAGAATATGAAATCCTATTTGAGCAGGTCTAAGTGCATCCAGATATTAAAGCACTGTGTTTAGTTCCAGAGTTCATAGTCTAAGGTAAAATGAAATATCATTTCCATTGTCTTTTGACCTCAGGAGCTTTCTTCTCTAATGAGAATAAGGACTGCAAAATAATTTGAGTAAGATGGAATTCATTCTACATCAGTCATATTACATGGCTTCTGCTCAAGCTTCATGCGAATGCTGGTTAAAATCCATAAAACAAGAAGTAAATGACCCTTTACTGGCAATACATTTTTGTGTGTATTCATCTGCTACTGTGAGCAAAAAAAGAAATTTCCATTTTGTGTGGCTATTATAAGAAGCATGAAATAATGCTTTTGAATCGCTTAACGTCATTGCTGAAATGGAAAACAGTATTTTCAAAGACATTGCACTTTGTTATTCAGAGCTACGCTCATCAGCCACCATTATTAGGGCATTTGGCTGCTATTTCAAAGTACAAGAGTGGAACACGAGGTCATTAGTAGGGAAATGAGAAAGAATTTCACTGGCAAACCCGTATTCTGTTCTCCCTGAGACAGTAACAAGAACAGCCACCAGAAAAAACATAAGATCAGGGGGATCCTGTATTCTTCCCCTGCCATACAGAAGGCAGTAACTTAAACGAAAAGAGTGAACAAGGACAAGTCCCTGCTTGGAGCAGCAGGCAAACCCCCTCTTCGCACACCTCACCTTCCCGCCTGCTTGTACACAACAGTGATGAGGCTCTGGATGGGAAAGGTAAGTCAAAGGATGATGTGGATGATGGCCCATCTACACCAGAGATATTGCTGAACAGAAAGGACTGGCCCCTGTATGATGACCATCTCCACAAGGAAGAAAAGATGGGTTATGGGGATAGGTGACTCCCTTGTGAGGGGAACAGCGGGTCCACTGTGCTGGACAGACCCTCCTCTTAGGGAAGGCTGCTGCCTCCCTGCAACCTGGGCTAAGGACATCGCTAGGAAAGTTCTCAGGCTAGTGCAGCCCTCGGACTATTACCCATTACTGTTCTTCCACCTGGGTGACGACGAGGCTGCAACATGATGTCCAAGGGCAATCAAAAGGGATGTCATGGTTTGTAAGGGAATTCGGAGCCCACTTGTGGGCAGTGATGTTGGAAGTCAACAAAAGGGAATGATGTGAGATTATGTCAGTACTTCGGCATCCATTAGGAAGAGCTCATGGAATGCTGTTTACCAAGCATCGTTACAACCCATGGCACGCTTGGCACTTTGTAGTGTGCTGCATCATTGCATGGCAGTAAGCCTTCTGGCCGCTGGCACCTGGTTCCAGAGGTTGCATTGGTCTCCTTCTGAATGTCAGTCCTGCAATTTTGTGTGTTTTAGTCATGTCAGAACAAGACCACTGCAGTCTTCCCTGAGGGAGTTGTAGCTTCACCCACTGGAACAGTCTAGAATATGTATTTTGGTGAGATTACTGAGTAGAGCGTCTTTGCAAAGGCAAGCTTGAATCAACTATCTGAATGAAAAATATAGAAGTAATGGATTTACAGAAGTGTTTTCCACAGGAATTAAATGTATCAGCATCGCTAGAAGAAATATTTTTTTTTAAATACAGAAAGATAGCCACCATGCTTTCTGTAAGAGTAAACTGTGACTTTTTGCTTCCGGGATTTGTTTGGAGGAGCTATGTTACAAGTAATAATTTCATTTAGGTTTGAATTTTTTTTTCTTCTTTTAGAAAGCATCTGAAAAATTGCCTCAAAAGATCAATAAAGAAACATGCTTGTAGGGAAGTTAAACAGTCCTTGCAATGTATATTGGTAGTCACTGAGGAAAAAAGAACAAAACAATCAGTGCACAGAATAAGTAGTTAACAACAGCATGATTTCTTTTAAGTGCTTTTTCAAAAAAATGCTTGAGTGATTCCAGAATCACACTCAGTAGAGAAGAAATATTCTATATGTATATTTTCCACACTATTGTCCACACTATTTGACACTATTGTCACTATACTTTCAGGGTTTTGTTGTCAATTTTAATTGTTTTATTTTGAAGGAGTGGATGTTAGAATATTAGAGGTTTAGGCTATGTTTAGAGTTAAGATGGTAGAGTAGCTTTCTTCAAAGAAAATTCCAGTCAGGGATTCAGTTTGTTTTACAGATTTAGAGAAGTAACACGGGGTTGATTTCTGTGACAGAAAGTTCTACCTGTCTTGACAAAGCAAGTATGAAAATACCTCTCAGTTGCCTTGGTTGTTGAGACACATTTGGGCTCTCTTAGGTAGGGTTAGGTGCACAACCTAGAGAATTCCTTGTTCAATGGTTTGGTATTTGTAGTGAGGGTCTTTTTCAGGTTTGTTATGGTTTGGTTTTTTTCTTAAGGATAGCTTTACTATTATTCTTAACAAAAAGCCAAGAAACTTTTCCCTAGAATATGAAACTGAAGAGCAGCTGTTCAGTAGAATAACTATAAGGGAGCAGATCACTTCTGTCTGCTGGTGGTTCTTAGTTGCATTTATGCTTTTCAGTATGTGGAATTCCTGATCGGCACAATTTGGAAGTCACCTATCAGATGTGCCTTTGTACAACCAATTGGAACGGCCATAAGAATTGTGATGAGTTTTAATTCAAGAAGTCTTTGCTTTCTCTGGAGCTAAATACTGGGGGTAATATAGCATATTGCTTAACAACAATGACATATGAAATCATACTTGTTCACACTGTAATAGTTCTTGTCTACTTTTATGTACAAAGAAACTTAGGTTCACTTTGGAAGTTTCTAGAGAACGTGGTTTATCAGGCGCTTCCATCGAACCTGGAAAGCAAAGCCATTTTCCACTCACACAGATTGTCCTGGGGCATTATGTGAGCAGCGTTTTTTCCCCAGGGTTGGCATGATTATGTATTATTTTGAATGTGTTCTTTTGCACAGATGTGCTGCATTTCAGAGTGATATTTTTGTAAAGCTCCTTGAGATTCAGTATTGAATGACATTGTTGCTAATATGGTTTTAAGGACCTTAAGTCTCAAAGGTCTTTAACTGTAAACACCTGCTGGTGCTCTACTTCTGTATTTTTGGAACTGAAGAATGCTTTGGAAGTTGATGGGATTCTCTGTTGTGTTTTGAAGGTTTAGGTTTTTTTCCCGTTTTAAATGAAACAAACCAGTGTATTAGTGATCAATGTTTTCTGAAATTGCAGTGAGTATTCTCACAAAGGCTAGTGTCTACTAGTGATACAGTTAAAAAGATGCAATGAAAAGGGTTCCTTAATATATGCTGTAAAAAAAAAAATAAAAATTGCCAGTTTTCTAGTGCATCATCTTCAGGGGGTAAGGTCACCCTTGCACACAGTATATTTGGTTATGAGGCCAGTTGAAAATGAAAGGAGGTTGTTTCCAATCTCTCTGTTCAGTCACAGTTTAGCTTTCATTTTATATTCTTTTATCTCCAGATAGATTGAACTCTGGGATATAGCACCGTTGGCAACACTTGCTGATTAAATTTGCCATGACCTCTGAATATCACAGGGCCACACAATTTTCTTTCTCCTTCTAGCTCCTCATTATTTTAGTGGCACTTTTTTGCAGTTAGGGAGGTTCTTTAACTGATGTTAGTGAAACAACAAGCACTGTAATTTGGTGAAAGTATGGGTTGTTGATCATACATTTTGACTGCTGTTCTCATTCATATGAGAGCTATGTCTGCTTTACGTACATGTGAGTGGGCATCATGACCCTTTACATCACAAGTATTTGGGAAAATTGGAGAAAGAAGAGTTTTCCTTTGGAAATGCCTTTTTAGTTTAAGTAATTGTTAGACCAATGTTTTCTTTACACACATATTCTTGTAGGTATTAGGCAAGCGTAGAACCTATTGATGTTAACAGGCATGGTGTTGAAGCTAGTTACAAAGAAACCTTTAGGTCCCTGTATGACTAATCCATACTAGTGAACCCATATAAAATACTGAACATTGAAAACGCTCAGTGCTAGAGAATGGTAGAGGTTTCCTAAGGCAAGTTTAGCACACTTGACATTCTACCTGAAATAGGCACTTCCTTAAAGATGTCTTTGTCAGGACTTGTGTGCTAGCTGGTTTTGTGTTACCATTTCTAGTCTTACTGAGTGATCCTTCTAAACATAATCTTCCTGTAGGAGAACTTGCTTCTAAAGTGCATGCTGGGTGATCTACTTGTGTGTAAACTGTGATTGCATAGCAGGCCTCTGCAATGTGTTTTGTCTAGGTGAACGTTGGAAATTACTTCCTAGTCGTTTACTGTCCTTTAGAGCTGCAACTTTGGCAAAATAATTGTTGCAGCTTTGAGCTGTAAGACCTCCAGTATTTCCATCAGGGATGTTTCCTGGTTGAATCATTCATAACCTGGCAATTTTTGCTAATCCAATGATTGTGTACAGTTTCCGAGCAGCTCTTTTACTAAACCAAATTCATATATGCATACGGTAATTATCTCAGTAAGCACATCACATGCAGTGTTTATAAATGGATACGGATCAGCTGTATGTCCCTTACATTATTGTGTGTTCTTAGAGCTAAGGCAAGTCTAGCCTTCCAGTGTCTGCCTGCAATCTCCTTTTCAATTACTTTTACATTCAGTAGTCATTATTCATAATAGAAGCTTATGTAAGCTTTCTATTTCCGTCTCATTCTAGCTGTGACATATGAATAACTTTTAATACTCTCTAATAGCAGTGAAATTGCAAGTACATACTTCAGGGCATTTTCTTACTGAGATTTGCTAATGTATGCAATTCATAAAGACCTCAGTGGTCAAGCTGACTTCTCCTCCTGTTATTCAGCTCTGTGTGGTGAATTGACATTGAGAAGCTTGTAGCTAATTACACTGGATAATAAGTATACTTCCTTTAACAGTGGCTATTAGCAGAGGGTATGCTTCATATTTTATGTATTCTTTCAAGCTGATGTAATTTTGGAAGTGACATCCAGGGAAAGGTGGTTCAGCATTTCTTAAATGATGTTAAGTAGATGGTACCTTGAGCGGTGTCAAAGAGCCAGTACTTGACAGAAAGGCATAATTCTTGTGATGGACCAACAGAAGCATAACTGTCTTACATCAGGGGAGTGTTTTAAAATCCAAAAGATGTTATTAAGGCATAATATTTTGACTTCTGTAAAACGAGAGTTAGGTTGCTTTCAGGTAGTAAGTGGTTTACCTGAGAGAGCAAGTTCTAGTGTCTGAGTCACTCTTTTGAATAACACTGGCCACAAATTGTATGTAAACATTGTATGTGCCAGGACATTTTGACTTTCTTTGTTCATGTGTCTGGGGTGCTTGTTTTATGTATTCTAAGTGCTTTACACGGTCATGTAGTGTTTTTTGTAGAGTTAACCTTTGTAGCTTAATGTGTTCATAAAAAGATTCAGAAGAAAATTACCCCTTGCTTTATGATCTAAAGGTGATTCTTACCACCAACAAAGAATTCCCACGTACTGTAGTTGCTGCTGTCTGTCTGTATTCTCTCAGTGCCCTCTTGGCTACCTTGACAACACTTGCGCAATGCGCTGATGCTTGACTACTTTCCACCAGCCTCCCCACCTCTTCTGGGTCTTTTCTTTTTCAATCACGGGCTTTTTTCCTCTCTCATTTTGTGTTCAAATTTCATAGATTCAATGAAACATGTAGCAGTCATCTCGGGGCTGAGGACAAGTGGTAGCACAAGTATGCCTAGAATTTAAAATACTCTTAAGCAGCCTTCCTCTCTGAGGAAACATAGGCTGGGTATGGGGGTGCTGGATGATGGAAGGATATGGATTCTATCAGCCATGCATGAGTGTGCTGTACTGATGATGCTGACACATAATGTTGAAGGGCTGAAAAAACACCGTCATTTACATCCATTCTTAAAACTGGACTGTTTTACACTTAATTTGAGCTGTCTCAGTGTTCCATTGCAGTATCAGTGCAGGGTAAGAGCACACGGCTTCTTTTTTTTTTTAATACTTCTGTTGCAGTGCTGTGATGTTGCTGTACTTCGGCTTTGTGCAGAGCTTTTTGTAATCTTAGGTCAAGTTGGTGTTGCACTGTCTGGTTCTGTGAGCTATTACAAGAGACTGACACAGTCCTGATTACTAAGCAGAAAACTGTAGTTAAATTCCTGGCGTCTCTTCAACAAATTTGTCTTTTTCTATTATACAGGTTTCCTGTACAATACCTCTCTTGTCCATCTTCCTTTATTTCAAACATTGGCATAACCAGTGAGTCTCAACAAACAAAGAGTATGGAGAAGGAGACCTCGTATATAGTGAGATGCAAGCTCGGGGAGGGAGTGTTTAATGACAAACCCTCCTTGTGTTATACATCATATGATTGCCAACATGGGGAAGAAGATTTTAAAGTAAGGTTGCTGGGGAAGGGGAGCCTGGGTTCATTCCACTCCCACCAGTTTTATGCCAGTGCCACTAATAAATGCCCTGAGCCTGGAGACAGATTACAGGTCAGCAGAAGAGCACCTGAAGGGCGGTGCAAAGGAATTCCAGACACTCCGGCCAATAAGTCGACTTCATTGGGGGCCCAGCTTAAATGCCTCTGTGCAGAAACACACAGCATGGAGAATAAGCAAGAGGAGTTAGAGAGGTGTGCATGCCTGCAGGGCTATGATCTTCTTGCTCTCGTACGACTGGAGTGTGGGAATGGAAGGATAGAGGGTCTTTGGGAAGCACAGACAGTGGAGATGAGGAGTGGGTGTCACCCTCTGTGTTAATGAGCAGCTGGAGTGCATGGAGCTGGAGCTCTCCCTGGAGAGAGAGAGAGCTTATGGTCAGGATTAAAGGAAGAGTGATGTTTAGGGAGGTAGTGCAGTAGGGGTTTTTCAACAATTCTTTGATATTTCAGTGTGCTTATTTTAGTATTCATGTGAGTGCCCCCGTTCTCATGTCATTTAGAAACATTTAATGAAATGCACCATCTTGTACTGATTAGTTACTATTGTATGGAAAATCTACTTGTATAGCAGTCTGCTAGATTATGAACACATAAGCCATTAACTTGCAAATTTATTGGTGGAAGCATCTTCTATAGACTTCAGTGTTACACATCAAGCTTTTGCTTTTAAGCTAGAGAAATAACAGTTTACTGTCTCATTCTCCACACAGAGCCAAAAAATAAGGGGATGGGCAGGAATAACTTCATTGCTTTTCTCCTTAGTTGCCTTTGAAAAAGGCTGTACAAAGTTGTGGATAAAATAGACTTTATTAATTATTTAGGATTAATTAATTTTTCACTTTTAAGATGTTCATTATTCTGAGATGGTTTAATGAAGCTGGTCAGGTTAGACCTCCCAATACATTTGATTTCACACTTGGGAGTCTGTCTTACTGCCTTCCGTTAATTGGCTGCACTTACCCTTGTGTGCCAAAAGGATCATAGTCATAGGAAGATGTATCCATTTCGCTGGGAACATATGCACTGAGCTGGGACACTCGGCTGGCCTGGTGGAGCCAGTACCATCCTTTCTACTGTTTTGTGACAGCTGTAAAGTTTTCCCTGAAGTATGTGTATCCAGCTGGAGATTTCTTGTTATTTCTGTGTGTGCAAATGAATGGTCAAGAAAAGGAAAGGTTGTCAGGCAAGTAAATTAATTCTAAGGTAGTAGGGTATTTATTAAGAATGCACACATTAAGTTCATCTGCAGTCCGGGGTTTAGATGATAGGATCCTATAATGCATAAAGGGGTGATCATGAGCACACTCTTAAGAACAGGTGACTGTGCAGTGTCTATGAGTAGAAAATAAAATAATGATGCTTCTACTTTTACAGATTTTGTTGTCTGCTTTTTCAAGAAGCTTAAGGGACTGCAGTTCTATCATATTGAGTGTGTGCACATATTTTTATATATATTCTGTCAGCATAATTTCTGTGCTTCTATGAGCGATAGGTGTTGTTTGCCCTGACTTTAAGGACTTTACCGATGAGCAGTTTAATTTCAGAATTCAGCCGGGAACTGAAGTCTGCTCATAATTCTCTTATTGACTTGTGTCACCTTTGGCAAATTGCCTAATATTTGCATTTCTAGTATTTGAAAAATGCTGGTACTTATTTTTGTACACTGCTTCTGGGGGAAGCTAGCTTTAGAGTGAAAAATTGCTGAATAAATTAATGTTTATTTCTATATATTAAGCCCATCACTCTAGGATTTCTTCCATATTTAGTTCCTCAGGCAGATATTCAATTCAATAATATTTTTTTTCTGGTACAGTTCCCAAAATTATTTTCTGGGAACTGATTGTGGTGTTGAAAGTACAGAGGATGAAGAAGGCATGAGAGAAACGATGGATGAAATATCTCTGAAACACTCGGGGTTTTTTATGCTTTCTGAACACTAAATACATGGATAAATTATGTATTTTTATATCATGAAAATTAGTGGGTCTGTAGTAGCAATAATGCTACTACTTCAGTATTTTTCCCATAATGTTTTGAATTTGGTTTCACTGGAGGTATACAGAACAGTAAAATACAGTCTTACTTGAGAATATTTTCCTTAGCTATTTCATTTTAAAAAAAAGAAAGTATAATGTACATAAATTAAGATGAGGGTGTAAATGAGAGATCAGAGAAGTGCCCAGTGCAGCACCGTGCCAATTATATTTTAACGTTATGGACTACAGATAGATGCATATGTGTGAGATATACATGCATAAAATCTACTAAATTTGGCATTTCTTTGAGAGCCTTTTCTTTCAAATTTCCTGGTGCTTGTCTGTTTAAAATCTATTTGAAATCTCATGCCTATTGAGAAACTGTGACACCAGTTCAGTTTCATTTTTGCAAAGAAACATAATACTAATTTTTGTGTGTGTGTGTGATCTTGTAGAAGAAAAATAATGAAATTCTATCCAATATATGATGAAAGGAGTGAGCAGGTTTGTTGTAGCTTAATCAGAATTATCAAAATAGAAGTATTTTCTATAGAAAGTTATTTATAATTAAGGTAACACTTATGTAGGTTACACTAGGCTGAAGGAAGACTTAACTGAGTACAATGAGAATAATGTCCTACAAATTTGAGTCTATAGTAAAAAGTGAGGGACAACAGTTCTTTTTTACAAATTCTACACGTGTGTTACGAGCAGCTGTCTGAAGGCTTGCCAGCCTCAGCGTTCTCATGGGGTCTCATGAAGACAGGCTGATATACCTAAGTATTTACAGAAATACAAACACACCGAGTGTGGTGCAGCTCAGGATTCAGACTTGAGTGTTTGTGTGAACTCGTGTAAGCGCCCACACATGACCTGCCTGCCTGATGTGCCATTTTAGTAAGTGAAGCCTAGAGGTGCACAGCCACTGCAGGACTTCTAACAAGATCAATGAACCTCTGGCTTGCTTCCTTCTCCTGCCAGCTGTCCTGGGGCAGACATGGTGCCAGCATGCAAGGATGTTTGGCTCTCCATCTCTCCAAAGCCACCTTCTGCCCATGAACCTAATTCCTTCCAAATGTGCTATGACAATTGATTAATTACCGTATGGTAGCAAAAACTAATGAACTAGTTGCAACGGTTTATACCTAGTTTATTAGTGAAGCAAAGCAATAATGCTCAATGAAACATTAACTTCAACAGTGAGAAGATCAAATAGTAGGAGAGACACTCAGACATACGTCACTTATACATGACTAATTACAGATATCTGCTACATTTAACCCATGCTGTGGCTGCACCAGAGAAGTTGTATTCCCATGTACCTTCTATGACAGCTGACTGCAGGAGGGCACCCATCTTAGCTGATAGAGCTGATGAGAATGGGGTCATTCTGACCATTCAGCATGAATTGTTATAAAACAACCAGTAATTATAAAATTACTTCAACCTAGGTCCAGCAACAAGGGTGAGATTTCAGTGCTTTTTTCCTTTGGATTTTGGTTCTGCCTCCTTTGAGGTTTGTTTCTGCACATAAATTGTGCCTTGTGGCTGTTCCCTCTAGGGTTTTTTTTGAAGGATCTTGACCAAAAAAAATACAAAAATTTTACTGAGATTAAGCAATTTATCTGTCCATATTTCATTCAGATTTTTGTTACTGCGCATTTTGATACCCTTTGATAAGAAGGCATTTTTTATCTTTCTGCAAAAAATAAAACTGTACATGGCAGATATAGACAGGAGCTGTCACCTCAGCTAGCAGCAAAATAAATTTTCAAATTTCTCTCAATCAGCTGTTTCCATCAAAACCAGCAACTGGTTCTAAGAAAAGATAGCATTCTCCAGGTTTTGGTTTGTTGTTTTGTGGTTGTTTTTTTTTTGATATACAAATCTCATTGCATTCAGATAATTAAAATGCCGTAACAGTTTTCACATTTCATTGCCTAATTAACAGCAATAAAGGCCACACTAAATCAGGATGAATCTGTAATTTCATCACTAATCGCACAAGTGCGAGTGTCAGAATCGTAATGAGATGCACAAATCTGGAGGTAATGAGGCTGTGGTTGTCTGGGAAATTAGAGCAAGTGCTGGCACAAATTGTACAGCAAGGTTTATTCCCATTTTATTAATTATATGCTTGCACAGGGAATTGTAACCAACTCAAATTACTTTAATTTGTGAAATTCATGCTCTAGCTATGAAACGGACACCTGAGCATGAGGTTGGGTTCCCCATCCCTCCCTCAGTGCAGAAATTGTGAAACATTTCAGTGCCCTGAAATGTTTGTTTAGATGTGAAGACTGTGACATTCTAACATGGAAGGATATTGCAAGGCTGAAGGCAGCACTATTGCATTCTGACCATTTAGTGCTGGTGGGACCATCCTGCTGTCTAGAACATCAAGGCTTTCTAAGGTGGAAAGGAGTTTCAGTAATACCAAAATCAAGAATACGGCAAAAAAAAAAAATTTGGGCCAGAGATTATGACTGGTATAATTTAATTTAATCTCTTAACTGGTGTAGTACTTCTCTGATAAACCAAAAAATACCAACTTGACTGTTTCAGTCAAGTGAAAGTATAGTTTTGCCTTCTAACGAAAACCTGTTGTTGTGCTACAGACTAATAAATACTGATTGGAACTTGTTGATTCCTGTGAGGTTGGTTGATTTTATGAACAGATCATCCAAGTTAATCTCTGTTTTAGACCAAGATAATGAAATGATTCGTGCTGATTCTGTCCTGAGGCTGTATGATAAACTGCCGAGTAATTTGGATGTTTATACATCCGAATTGACTTTTTTGGAACACGTACATGTTTTATGTTGATATCCAAGGATGACAGTGACCTTTCTCACACTGAAGTATAATTTGGTAATACTTAGCACCCAAATTTCATACCTTAAGCTTTTGTTCTAAATACTACTAGACTGGTAGTTAGAAAATTTTCTGTAACATGCTCATAAAATCACTATTCATTCTATCTATATTCAGTTTTTATGTTGTAGTAATGTTTCTAATCAAACAGTTAATATCATACCTGCTATCATTGCCAAAAGGGGTGTTCAGAAGGGGTTGAATGAATTATATTTCCTGGGTTCTGTCTGTTATGATGTTGTAAAGTTGTAAAGGTGCCAGTGAGTTTAATGATTATCTTCAGTAACATGATAAACATTTTAGAAGAAGAACATTGACGATCCCAGAGTGAGAAAGCTTGATTTTTTCTCTTTCCCTAGATAAAAGTTGTTACTAGCAGGGTAACTCCTTGTTAAAAGGTTTATTCCAAAACCTTTCTCCAGTCATACTGAATGCAGCATTTGCTGTTGTAGCTGCTGACAGTGCTATATTCATTAAATCTGAGAGAGAGAGATACTATTTCTAGTTTCTAGTAGTCACCAGGAAGAACTGATATGTATTACCATATAATGGGCCAAGTTCCTGGTAAAAGACTGTATGAACATGTGAAACATGTATTGCTTGAGATGAGAACTGTCTTTTAGTCAATCAAAAAAAAACCTCCATGCATTTTATTGCATCTTTGCTCCGGACTGGTGTGTGGTTTTGCTCATGTTTCCAATCTTGGTTAGGTCTTTTAGGTCTTTGCCTTAAAGGAAAATGGTAGTAGCCTTGTAAAACCTACAGTGGCGCAAAAATTCTTTTCTCCATTTGAGTTTTCTTACTCAGCCCAGTTGGACTTACTCAGTGCTCTGCAGACAGTCTGTGTCCTTGACCAGCATGTGGGGTTTACCAGGGTACAGATGAAGCCCTACTATTGACTGCCATCATAAACCCAGTACTCACATCTTCATCTTTTATTAACAGATGGTATTAGAAGAGGTTCACTGTGGTTTTTCATAGGGCTTGCCGATTGCTACTTCAGGAGAAAATTTTATCTGTGTCCTTTCCTATTTGGCGCAACTTGCTCTTAAGAGATTTGATTTAAAAGTTGAAGTTTGACAAAACCAGGGTTCTGACACCTCCCATAAGGCTGGTTGTTCCATCTCAAGAGGCCATCTGTCAGGATCCTTGTTTTTAGATTCCTGTTCCCTGGTAAAAATTTTGGAAATCACAAAGTTTTAGGGGTTTTTGCCCTAAGAGGACAGGTGACAGACTGCAGTCTAACTCACACAGTGAGTGGTTGTGTGCTCTGCTCTGAGCTTATCCCCAGTCTTTGATGCATAGCAGGCATGTCCTCTGAACTCTGTCTTAGAAGAAAAACTTTCAATGGAAATTACAGCTTTTTTTCTCAATTTTGGTTCTTCAGATTTCCCCACAAAGCATTAGGTATTTTTTGAATTCAGCCTTGTCATGTAGCTGTACGTATTCTGTGACCTTTTATTTGACTTTAAGAAAATTACGTTGTCCATCATATTGCTTCAGAATTTATTTATTATTTGCATCCCAGTACTGATGTGCTATAATCAGGAGCTAACACACTCTTTTTTTTTTTTACGGCTTTTGCATATCTGTGAATATCAAGAAGACTGTGAGGTGTGGGAACAAGGAATAAAGGGAAAGGGAGCTATACGTTTTATCTTAGTATTTATTTTCTAGACTAGTTTAAATTTTTTTATACAACATACCTTTTTCAGTTATTTTCGTTGGATAGAACAGAGGATGCTGTTTGGCATCCCAAAAATCCTAAAAGGTGACCCATGACATTGGTACCATGCACAGGATGAATTCCATCTAGCCACCATCACAGCTTCTTGGAGCTTCCAGAGTTTGTATTTATCTCAAACATGGAACTGAGACGCAGGAAAGTGAATGTTCTCAAACCTGAGAGGCAGAACTGTAGACAGTATTCTCTTCCCAGGTTCTCATACATTGTTTCTATGTAGATTTAGTATTGTAAGGATCTTTGTGAATTTATACACTGAAGTGGTGGAATTCTAGGAAATGATCAGAAAGCAATTGAGACGGGAAGAGGGTCTGAAGTAAAAGCAGCAGCTCAGCACTGAGAAATGAGTGGGGTTTTATCTACAACTTACAGGCAGCAGTGCTAATCAGATATCTAATGATTACATCTTTTCTTCCTCTTCTCCTGCTTTTCTATGTAAGTCTGTTTAACAGATGCCTTTTTGAACGGTAAGAAATACTTAAGCGTGATTCAAAATGGAATACCTACGTTTATCAGTAAAGATGATCTAAAATAATATGTGTAAAACTCTAGAGCAGCAATGTGAATTGCAGTTGACCTAGTTTTTTGTGACTTGATGAGCTCATACTGGCTTTGAAGGTACTCAGGCTTGTGTAGCATAAACTATTATTCTGAAATGTGATTATCCTGTTGAACTGTGGTTAGAACTCATTGTAACTTCATTCATTATTCAGAAGACTGTAGCCTTAATAGTAGCTTAAGATACATGTCATGTATTTGTAATGAATTAATTCGCTTTCAGCATTGATCAACACTTAATGTATAATTAGCGAGCAGATTTAACAATCTGTTTGGATGATACTCTCTGCTGCATAACCGTTGTGCTCATGTCTCACAAAATCCGGGGCAGAGAGAGGCCGCTACAGAAAGGGTTTTTTTCCACAACAGCACTGTTGTTGTTCAACAAGCAAAGATAATATGTTGTGCGTTGCTGGATTTCAGAGTGTAATATTTGTGTGTTGTATTAACATTGAGTTGGTACTGGAAGGCAAAGTAAGATGGAATATGCTGTGTCTAACCCTGGCTTTAGAATTTGAATGGCAGGAATGCATAGCTATGCTGCTGAGGTTGTAGTGAGGTGGGGTCGGTCTCTTCTTCCGGGTAACAAGCGACAGAACAAGAGGAAACGCCCTCAAATTGCACCAGGGAGGTTTACATTGGATATCAGGAAAGATTTCCTCACTGAAAGGGTGGTCGGGCATTGGAACAAGCTGCCCAGAGAAGAGGTGGAATCACCATCCCTATGAGTGTTCAGAAGACATCTACGTGTGGCAGCTGGGGACATGATTAAGGGGTGAGGATGGCAGCTCTAGGTTAACAGTTGGACTTGATGATCTGAAAGGTCTTTTTGAACCTTAAAAATTCCATGGTAAGGGAAATACAGTTTTAAAATAAACCTAGAATGATCTATAGCAATAGCTGAAATTAGATGCCCTTTTTGTGTGTGTTTGTATGTTTTGCTGTGTTACATTATCCTTAGGCAGCAGGGTAATTGGAAGGTCTCGAGGGATTGTTGCTAAAAACACCCTCCCTCCCTTTACTGAGCTTGCACCGTTGTAAGTAAGGAAATTTACAGGCATAACGAGCTGTTCTCAGCTGTTGTACTTCTGCTCTTCACTCAGAACTTTTTCAGAGGTGTCCTGTAGAAATACTTTAGAGCTGTGTTTGAGGGCTTCTATCTATTCAGGCATAGAGTGTTTGAATATCTACAGAAGGAATTTAATGAATGAATAAATAAATAAGTAAACAGTGAATGCATTTGCTTCTTAGGAATTTCTGCAAGTATAACCCCATTTCAGAAGAACATTTGGCCTGTGCTCTTCACTGGTGAAAGCCTGGGCACAGCTGCCCTGAAGGCATATTGATAAAATAGCTGTCCTTGGTTAGTGTAGGTCTGAAACCCTGAAATATATAGAGCATTCAACAGGTTCTAACAAGCAAAATTCAGCTGATGTTCCTTATGTTGCACTGACTTTCTGGGTTGCTCTGAGAACGTTGGAAGAGCTGGTAATGTCATATGGACAGCTGTGATACAGCATGGCAGTCAGCTGTTCACAGGCAACAGCTAGGAGCTGTTTTAGTGAGCACTCATGATGTATTTAAACACAATTTTCATATTACAAGCAATTAGAATAAGTGGTTTATGGAGAAAATTAAAAGTTTCAGCACATTAAATATGGTAATTTTATCTCTTGAAATAGAATTCATTTGAAGTTACTATATCTAATAATAATTATGAAATAGCATCGTTCTTCTAATTCCAGCTGGCCAAATGTTTGGTTGCTGAATTTTTTTCAGTGCAAATATTTGCTGAGCCATGTGAGATTGTGAAACGGCTTGAACAAAATAGTAATCCCTAGTCAGCCCATCAAAGCACTGACTTTCTGAGGTTACTACTTATCAAACCAAGACACTTGAAAGGCTTTAAATTTGTTGATTTTCCACACATTTTAGAAAGAATCTTCTGACTGCAGCTGTAACGTAATCTGGTGCTCCTCATAGGAACTGTTAAGACGTAAAAACTGGTGTGTTATCACTGGGTACAAAACTGCAATGAGAGTCTCCTGTAAAAGGAGTAGCAGACAGGCAGAGTTCAGGAGAACATGCTGCTCTGTACATGGGAAGAATCACAAGCATCGCTCACTGCAGCAGCTGTAGCAATTAGCCAATTAAACAGGTTTTATCGGTGATCTGCAATAGCTAATAAACTTTTAACGAGCTGTAAAACACCCCACAGATCAATCTTGCTATTAACAGGCTGGATCATAACCAATACTTGTTAATTCTAACTAGCCTTATTGTTGGGATATGGAAGGAGTAAGTGGACTATATGCCAAATGTAAAAGTGGAGCCATCATTCCAAATAAATTCTGATAGTTTAGGGAATATGTATAATTTACTTCAGCAGATAAAACAACCATTTTGAAAAGGAGTGTCTGGGGGCATCTTTTTAGCTTTTCATGTCATTAAGTCAAGGATG
Organism: Mohoua ochrocephala; assembly: GCA_013398855.1. Classification (NCBI taxonomy): domain Eukaryota; kingdom Metazoa; phylum Chordata; class Aves; order Passeriformes; family Acanthizidae; genus Mohoua; species Mohoua ochrocephala. The sequence goes on along the minus strand of VZTA01012737.1, from coordinate 46,620 downwards.
AGACCTCCAGCCATCAGACTACAGCACAATCACAGAAAATCTGATGAAGAAAACCAGGAAGGTTTGAGGGGATTAGGGATTTTTTATAGTTCTATATAATACAAAACCATCTCTAGGGGAAATGCTGTTCCAAAATACAGGGCTTAAGTAGCTTCAGTAACTAGTTGCCTGGTACTGTATTTTTATCTGATTGGCTGAACGTTATTTTTCTCAACCAAAATGGTTATTTAATCTTACACACTGGCAGCTTGGGGTTTTTTTAAAGATAAAAACATAGAAGGCTAATAGGGAGATATTTAAGGATTAAGAAGTTGTAGAAAGTAAAATGTTGACAGATAAGATATTCCTAAAAGTTTGAAAATACCATACATAGTAAAGAACTCAGGAAGTATTTAATCAGTATTACTGTTATAGGATAAATTCATTGGGATTCCTAGGATTTCGAGTGAGTAGCTGATATAAGCTGGAACTGTGAATTTATGGGAAGTTCTTCCTAAATTTCCAAGCAGCGTCGATGTTGATAGTTTGCATTTTTTAATTTCTGATGCCACATTTTCTTGTGGTTAGTCCAGTCCTGTTATTTCCATCATACTGTTACCAAAATGTTGGTTCAGGTGAAGATTCAGATTGTTGTTCAGGGAAATTGCCATGAGCCATGCATGTGCATCCAATTGTGCACTTAAAGACAGAAAATAATATTGCTTAATATAGGTCCTCTTTCTAGCTCCATGCATGAAAGGCACTTACCTCAGTGTAACATAAAGTCCATAAATTAAGATTTGAAATATTAAATTTTCCACACAAAAATGTAGGCTTCAACTCTCTAAAAAGAAGAGTTGTTTCACGTCCTGGAGTGTTTTTCTTTATCTTTCTCTTTGGTACAGCATTGTAATGGAAATTTCCTGCACCTAAAGTAACTGATGAGCTCAGAGTTTTTTGTAAATATTTGCTTGAATGCTTTATAAGTATCTGTTAGAGTTTGCAAATGCTTAGAGTTGGCAATAAAAATATTTGCAGGTATCGCTATGAGAGAAAACATTCCCAGTATAAAGTGTGTGAAAGAACCTGTAGCACAAAAAACTCCCCTCTCTCAGTTGATGAGAAATGTTGCAACAAGAATCAAAGCTGTCCCAATAAAAACTTCAGTTACCCTGCAATTGTTGCTACAAAATTACCTTTGGCTTCTTGGCTATCAGTTAATTGAAACTATAAATAAATAATAAATAAAAGCCACTCTACTAGGAAAAGTTGTAAGTGAAATCTGCTACTGCAACAACTTCCGATTTATCTGCAGGACGAACAGAACCAATACAAAGACTGTAGGTAAACCAATAAAATATTGGCTTCGGCTGACTTCAGCAGGTCTTTCTTGTTCCAAAGTCACTACAAAGGCAATCTAAATTTGAAACGGTACGGCGTGTAAAATGACACTTGGTGGTCATTTGGTTTGCATCTGCTGTGCAGTCAAGTACTTAAACTTCTTCATGTGGGCTGTAACCAGATCTTTTATCAGGGCTGGGAGTGGGAGGTAGGGTGTGGGGGTCTGTGGAGTAACACCAAAATACATCTGTAATATCCTGTTCCTATGGTATAGAATCAGTGCACAGATAAGTTCTCCAGAAGAGCTCACCAACTCTTTATGATCAATTGAATTGTTTACTTTCAACTTGCAGCAGTTCTAATTGATGTGGTGAGATTTCTTCAGAGATTTCACAGAAAAATTAGGTTGCTGCAGTCGGGTCTTACCTGGAACTCTTTGCAGGAGCTGCAGACAAAAAGGCTGGGCGAGCAATGAAAGGCTGGCACAAGCACCACTTGGTTCCGTTGCTGCATGTGCAGGTTGCTGGGTTTGAAGTTCACCATCATCCTTGTGCTCATACCTTTGCTGGGTCTCGGCTGGTTACTGTGCTGTCACTCTCCTTGCTTCCCTGATAGTTTTCTTGGAGGCAGATCCTTGTTTATTCCCTGGTAGTGGATTGTACTTCACAACTGTCTAAGTTCCTAGATGTGCATGAATCCTGCAAAATCACTGTTGGTACAGACTCTTCCCGAGCTCCTGCTGTACAGTTTTATTTTGCCATTTGTCTTGTCAGATATTTGTGTTATTTAGAGGAAAAATGAACAAATAAATACCCACTGGGTTTTGCTAATGGGTCCAAGAAAACAAACACTCCACTTTAGCTAGAAAAGAAAACATACAGAGAGCATAATAATAAATGTCTGTGTATTTCTTATGGGTTTATGTTCCTCAGTAAAGTATTGTTTAAAGATAATGTCAGAGCTTCTAGAAGTTCATTATTCCCCTCCTGCACATAATTTTTACCCTTCTGCTTAGGAAAAAAAATACCGTCTGTTTGCTATTTTCTCACCAAAGGGCCATTATGTAACCCCTCCTTTTATAATCCTTTGTTTCTCTTTCCCAGGCAGCCTTCTCTGAGGATCCAAGTTCACTTGTATATTTAGAGTTAAAAGTAAAGTGAGTTTTGTCTCATGCAGCAAGCCCTCGTCCAAGGTTGCTCCCTCTGAGTAGCTGGTCAGCAAATGGTTGTTTATTGCACCTGGCCTTGGAGAGCAGATGCTGCTCTGACGGAGAACTGCAGTGTGTGCACCCTGAGGCCGTAACTGCTGCCACATTTTTATAACCTTAAGCAAAATTCATAACTTAGTGACATTCTCTGAATTGTCAGAGGTAGTTGATGGAAATGCATCTTGGAGAAATTATATTTAAAAGATTTATTGGGGACTACATTGCATGATCTGTACTGCAGAAAAGGTTCTGAAAAGCTCATTGGGATGTTGCTTTTGGATAGAATATGGATGGAATGGCAATGCAAAGTCTTGTTAATGCAAGTGACAGTGATGTGGTATTTGCTAAGACATGGATGTGGAAGAAGCAAAGACTTTGTGACTTTTACAAAATGCAGTTGGTCAATGCTAGGATTCTAGAATCAGTTTTTGCTTAAGTCTGTAAAAATTATGAGGAGACAGACTGCATACATCTTGTTTTAAAGTTGCTGTAAGCACAAAGAAATTGGGTGCACTGGATTGCCCAAATTCAGGTTTTCATTTGGATTACATTTATAAATTCTGTTTCTCTATTTTGAAAATTTTCATTTTCTATGTTTACATAGTTAACTATTTTGTTACTCCTCTCACTTGCACAAAATGTCAAGTGTCTTCGAAGCACTGGGCTTTTTTTACACCTCTGTAGTGAAATGGAGAAAGAGAATGGCATTGAAGTATTTCAGTTTTACAGTTAGGACACAGTTTGATTTTGATCCTTTTCCTATTCTATCTACATTGCACAAATTTTGCACAAATTAGATATTACCGATGCAAAAAGTGTTACTCCAGGGGACATGAAGATGTAGAATGCTTAGGATGGTAGTTGCCTAAAATATTAGAAGAATGATAAAAATTCTTCTCTTAACTAGCAAAGCTTTATGCTGACAAAACCCTAGTGCAGATTCATTTATCTTTTTGTCCATTTTACTTATTCTGATGGAGTAGCTGATTCAGGTGCTGCCAATAAAATCTTGGTCAATCCTATAGGTGTGTTTTCATTTTGGAGGGATGACAAAGTGGAGTTAAATCGTGACGTGCCAGTTGACTATTTAAATATGTACCATTTCACTGATTAGCCTGATCTTCTTGACAGGGGAAACAGTTTTATTCTTTTATGGGTTTATGTCTTATCCTGAAATGTTGCTTTGTTAATAATTACTCGAAGATGAAACTTTGAGGGATTGTGCACTTACAGGAATGCCAAGATTATCCTATGTTATAGCCTAAAACTGAAAACTGGCAAGAAATAGGTGTGCTTTGTGATCTCTAAAGTGTTTGTTATTTATGGAGTTTTTGTTATTTTCATTGCAAAAGTAAAGAATTCTCATCTTTCACTTTCACTTGCAAGTTTCAAGAATTTTTATCAGTCTGGACTTCTTTCACAGCATCATCTCGAGTGTTATCCCTCATGCTCGTGACTTGCAGTCATGAAATCACTGAAGCAAATCTCAATGAACTTCCAACCATAATATTGAACCATGGTACCATTGCGGTACTACCTCCATTTATGATATTGGGTTGCTTGAATAAAGTTTTAGTATGCCACAGTGTGTTAATATGTTCTTCAAATTATGTTTGGAGTTTTGCAAATAATGTGTCTGCTGCTTTTTTATTACAGTGACTGGGAAATAATTTTGATGTTACTGTTTGTTTTTTAATAGAGAAGTTAAAATCATTATAACAAATCCATTTATGTATTAACTGACATTACACTGGGAGTGACTTTTTTAGAGCCAGTTGGTGAGCAGTCTGTTTTGAAAATTAAAATGCTCTCAATGGGAGAAGTGAAAAAAATAACAAATTACTAGAAAATGTAGCTTGTCTCTGTCAACTTGCTGAAATACCGTAACAGTGATTAAAAATAACAGCCACTTTATCAATGTACTTAAACTCCAAGGTTTAACAGACTTTAATTCAGAAAAAAATATGATCATGTTTAATGGTTAGTTAGTATTACAGAACCCATATATAAATGAGAAATCGTGGCTTAGTCCCTTATTAAGGCACTTCTCAGCATATTTGCGTGGTGTATGTTTCTGAAAAACTAATGTTATACCAAATTTCAGAACCCTTGGTCCTTTAAGTGTGTTGTACAATTAACTCAGCAAATTAGAGCAGTAAGATGCCAGATCTGCTGCAATTAACATTAACAACCTGGTTCTATTTCTAATGCTTTTCTAAATACTGGGAAATTAACACACTTACTTAGATTTACCCTGGACTTTGGTATGTTTCCAGGCAAGGCTTATATACAGCAGATCAGCACTTTTTGGAATATGATTCAGTATCTCCGCTGCTTTTTTCTGATTCCTCCTGAGCCACAAACTTTGCTGGTGATTGACGCATTCTGTTAGTGCTTGTTCCCATATGGAGATTAAACCGTGACTGATGGAACTGTCCCAGACTTTTTCATTTACCTCGATTTCTCCCTCATCTACTGCAATCACACCTACTTGCCCTGTGGGAAAACAAAATTGAAGTATGTGCTGAAACCAAGATAAGTTTTACATTCGCCTAACTGATTACAGTACTTATGGGCAAAGTAATACGAGTGATTTCTGGTTTGTTATTTATTTCCTGGTTCAAAGGGATGTGTAGCAGACAGTAGCATTGGCTGGAAATCAGCAAAGGGTGGTTAAATGTGACCCTTAGCTGAATGTTGCTGTATGATTTGTTGAAATGTTCTTGATAGATATCATGAGCTTCCAAACACCAGAACTGGGAACTGCATTCAGAATACCTTACGAAGCTAGCGAAACAGTTTATCACTTGTAGTTCCTGTTTCTGTGGTCCTTTCTTGTTAATTTCTAATATTTTGTTTGACTTCTCGGCAATTTTTGAGTGCCATACTAGTGCTGACAGGCCTGTATAAACACCAAGGTCATTTTTTTTGGGCGATAGCAACTTATTCAGAACCCATATATTTTTCTCATCGTTATTATTTTGTGTTTATTGGCATCCGACTTTAGTTGCTATTTTATTGCAACATAATTTGTTTCTCTGAGCTTCTGCAACTCATTTCGGTCAAGTTTGGCTTTTAATTGGCTCTGAGCATTTTCATATCGTCAGCAAATTTTGCAGCCTTGCTAATTTTTACGGATTTTTATGTATATGGAGTGAACTGCGGAGGTCACAACACAGATATTTGTGAAACGCTGTGCCTTCTTTCTGTTGTGAAAACAACCACTTACTGTTGCCAGATAAACAGTCCATATGTCTGGTAATTTGATGAAAAAGCCTTATTCAGTGCAGAACTATGGATTTCTACTGGTATCTTCTTCTCCTCCTGAGAGGGTTTGAAGTCAGAGAAAGGCAGGCTTCTGAGACATCAGAAATAGAAAATTATGGAAAAAAATCATGTAACAGCTGTTCTCTCTTTAAGGGATGCATCTGTATGCCCAGTTTCCTTGCAGTCTGCCTTTGCGCTGCCCTTGGTAGGAGATGCATGCCTACACCCTTTGGTCACACAGATCAGTCCCCTTACACCAAAGCAGTTGTTGTCTTCCAACTCTGTCATTTCACTTGCTCACAATTTAATCTACAGCCACGCTCTGCTCCCATTTACCCTCTGACAGAAAGTGGATAACAGAAAATTGTGGGCCTATGCTCCCATGCCTTGCAAGTCTCTGGAAGTGACCCTGCCTGGAGGTTGAACCTGGCAGTGCTCAGGCTGTGCCGAATGCTTGTGCGGTGCTTTCCGATGTGTGGCCTGGGCTGATAAGCTTGGAGAAACGCTGCCTGCAGTCATGGCATTGCCATATTCTTTCACTTGATCCCTCTGTAGGCTGCAGGTCCGTGTGTAACTGGCAGTGACTGGGCGGCGTGCAGGTGTTTCCCAGGGTTCCACTGCCAGCAAAACCATGTGACACGCAAGTTTTGGGTTTGAAATACCTTCACTCCCCCTTGGGCTTAGTGTTGCAGAAGGGCATGAACACCATCCGACAATCTTTGAATTAATGAATATTTTCATGAGTGAATAATGCATAAACCCAGCTCTTACTGCCACCAACAATCCATGTTGTTTTATAATGAAATATGCATTTCTTTTATATTTGAAAAACGTAAAGTACATTCATTTCGTGGGTAGTGCAGAATTTATGATCTTCTTAATTATTCATTTCAATGCTTTTTAAAGTTTGTAGGTATATTTAAGTGACATGACAGGTGACCAATCTGTCCCTTAGCAACTCTTGAAAGAAAATATGATAGGTTTGGAACTCTGAAGGCCTGAGCCTTCTCTTTTCCCTGTCAGTTTAGATATGATCTCTACAGTCTGGAAAGCCAGGTTGCCCAAAGCATTTGAGTGAGCACTTAGTTCTTCCTGAAGTCTTCTGTAGCAAAGGATCTTAATAGAAAGAAAATGTGTGAAAATGTTTGAGGCTCTGTGCTTGACCACCTGCAAGGCAGTGCTTGGTGTGTTAGAGGATCAGATGTAGCATGCAGGTTTTGCGTTACTGTGCCATGTGCAAATTGGAGATGGAAGCATTTAATTTGTGTTTCTTGGCCTTGTGTATTTACCTTTATAGTCAGGATTTTTTTTAAAAGAACATTTATCTTTGTGATTGACATGGAGGAATAGAAATTTAGACTTAAGAAACACCAAGAATTAATCATCATTTATCCGGTTTGGATTGTTGTATCCAAATGACAAAAAAGAACAGCTGTGTACTGCTTTTGACCTTCTTTCATGTCTCTTGTGGGAGCACAGCTCTAGGTTTTCTAACTTTGTTTTGTGCAATTTATATGCTTTACAAGTTGCATTTGTTGATAAACAGGACACTAGGAGAAAATTCATACTGAGTACCATTTTGAGTAATCGAAAAGTGAGATGAATATTTGGTTTTGATGAGTTTTCAGGTTTTCCTTGTGAGAAATCCTCAAGTATGTCTTTCAGACACTGTTTTCTAAACATTGCTATTTGAAAAGCTTGATATTTTGTCAGTTCTTTGAAGACTGTGCACACTGGTTTTGAAACAGTCAGTTGCAAACCACAGGATACAGTTCTTCCAGCTTGCTGAGCTGTCATTGCGGCAGCCTGCAACTACTCTCTTTTTCGAAACATGAACTACCTTGATCATGTGTACACTGCAACCACTGCCCATTTGAGACTTATTGTGGTGATTTGCCTGAAATAACTCAGCAAGACATTTTGCTGGATTTACAGGTGTAAGACTACTTTAACTTTGTTACTCAGTGCTTTTAACAAGGTTATATTCTTTTCTGATTCAAAGTTGTGAACTATACACTCCTTCAGTTACCAAGGTTCTAGTGCTATTCTCTCTTCTGCATTAAACTGCTCTCTCTGGGCTTTGAGAACTTACAGTGGTAGGTGTGGTTGTTCATTTACTCCTGTACCTCTGATTTTATGACATAAAGAAATTATAAAAACTTTTTTTGTTTTATTAAAAGCACTGGTAATATTCCTTTCAGTCACTGTACTGTCACTGTAGCAAGGAAACTGCCCGGGATTTTGATTTACAGATATTTCAAATGCAGCAACTAATGCTGTCACAGAATGAGTGTTTAACACAGTGTAACCACTAGACTACAGTGTGCCCTCCCAAGAAATTTCTTATTTCTCCTGAAATTACGTTTAAATTCAACCACTGTCCTCTCTGACACATCACTCTTAACAGACCACATACTTCCCTTTACAAGGTCCTCTTCTGCATATGACCTGGTTCAGCGGGGGAGCATTCCACAAATTACTTAATTCTCTTTGCTCACGTGCCCCACTGGGACAGCCAATACCAGGATGTCACTCATCAGCATTTTCTTTGATGTATTTCATTTTCTTTTAGTGAATTAAAGCTGAGTTCCACATTCAGTGCATAATGAATATCTTGGGGGCCACTCTGAGGTACTGTAAGAGGGCTCTTGCTGTCTGATTCTGTTTTGCGTCATCTGGGGCTCTTGCTGAGGATCCGACTTCTTTCCCTCTGCTGTGCAAGTGCACTAAACCAGACCCCTTTACTGTTCAACTCCAACTGTGAAAGGCTTCATCAGCAACTGGTAGCTTTTTTGTGAATGCTAATTTTAGAAATTCTCTAGTTAGCTAATTGTGGCCAAAGGAAAACTGAAAAGCTTTACAACCATCAAGTGTCTTACCATAAAGCATTACCTTAGGCATTAAGCACTGCCATTTTTTGGTGGGGCATTTAACCTATTCAAAAGCTGTGTGGACACCATCCTGAGTAATGTGCTGTAGAGCTTGAGCAGGGAGGTTGGACTAGATGACCTCCAGTGGTTCCTTCCAACCTTAGCCATTCTGTGATTCTGTGATTCCTAATGCTTTTGAAAAGAAAATAGAAGGTAGCAGAGTGCAAGCAGATAAATTTGTTATATCTAATTTCTGTTTTCTGCTAAACCTTCTGTACTGGCATTCTGTTTCAGAAATTTAACACATAAACCACTACAAGGTTCTCCCTGAGCCTCCTTTTTCTGTGGGCTCAACACCCCCAGCTCCCTCAGCCACTCCTCATCAGACTTGTGCTCCAGATCCTTTCCCAGCTTCATTGCTTAGCTGAGAGAGTTTTCTAGTGGTTGCTAGCTTGTCATCTACATAATGCAAGGAGTTTTAAATTATTTGGCTTATACAGGCTTCCACCAAGCAAGGATTGTTGCTAAATCCTTCATGGTCCTTTCCCATGTTAAATAAAATTCCAGAATTTCTTCAGGGACAGTACATACAAATTAGACCTGAGTCTCTTTATGTAAGGCTTTAAAATAATGTTGGAAGTAATTCATGTGGGCATGATACTCAGTGTGGATTTTCAGTGTGTCTAGTAAAAGCAGGTACAGCCTTGTTTTATGATGGGGCTATTCCATGTTGATAAATGACTTGCCTGTGACCATGAAAGAGAGGTAGGAGTAGCAAACCAGCAACAGAATGTTTAACTCATGACTGTTCTGTGATTTAACCCCTAGGTCCTGCTTCCTCATTAGTAAATCGCTTAGTTTTACTAAACTGATGGGAGCAAAACTTGCTCTTGGCATCTAGTTCAGCCTTATAAAATCATAATGAACTTCAGCATGTTTCAGCACACAATCTACATATTAATGTTTCTCGTGAGTAGGGTAGTGAAAAATAGATTTTATTCTTCTGTCTCTACAAACATAATCTATGATGTAAATTGAGTCCGTTTTGTTCACGTCCGATAATGCTGAGTGATGATGTTTTCTATTCCATTTTTAATAGGTGTGGGTTAAGTGTATTGACTTTTTTAGTATTGATATTTTAGTAACCATGCTTGTTGGTATTTTAATTATTTTTCAATCCTAATGTTTCTACGTTTGTCCATAAATCTTATGTACAGTTCATCTTTCCTTAATCTGTCCTGAGTTCTGAAGATTGTTGTAATTTTCAGTCTCCAGATCTATCCTTTCCTGATCTCTTTTTCCTCCTTCTGCTGCACATAATCTCCCTCCATGAGTTTCTTCTCTCCTTGATTGTGAGCTAGTAACCCCTCTTAGATTTCTACAAATCAAATTACCTTGGTTTTGTACTGTACTTTTCTCTGTGTTTGTTTTTAAGAGTACATTTTTTTTTTCAATATTTACTATGTGCAAAATCCAAGTCATTTCAGTCACAGTTTCCTAATACATGCTTGGGTTACTAATGATTTCAATTCTCAAGTTCTTCCAGGGGTTTTCCAAGACATACTTAATGATTTGTGAATTTTAACATAAACATACAATAATTTTAAACACATATTTAAAATTATAAAATGTTGCATACATTCTTAGAACTTTTTAGAAAATTTTCTTTAAAACTAGGTAAACACTTTGAGAAAAATCTTTTAGAAATTTAGCAAAATTCTTATGAAGGGAGACTAAAATTTTACAGAATACTTTAGAGTGTAACTGGAGTGGTGAGACTCAAACTTGGTGTTGTTTAAAAACAGGCAGAAGGAACAGGACTAATAAAGGAGTGCACCATTGCATTGACATCTCTACTCTGCTTTATTTCACTTTGTTGTTTTCCAGAAGACTCAGAATAAGCACCACCAAATAGTGACTCATATAAATACGCATTCGATTGGCAGAAATAAACAGTTCTAAATTCAGCAAAAATTTTCGTAGAAATCAGATTTCACAAAACTACTATGTGAAATTAATCTTTGATCCTTTCTGTGAAGCTTTTTTCTGAATTAGAACATGTCTCTCTGAAATAAACAAAGCAAGCAAATGTGCTCAGGATCTAATTAATTTTTTTCCCTGGGAAAAAAGTGAAATAAGTATTTAAGTCAGTGTGTTCTGTATGCATGATTTCTGAACTTTACAGAATCTGAAAGTGTTATCATAGAATGGTTTGGATTGGAAGGGACCTTAAAGATCATCTCATTCCAACCCCCCTGCCATGGACAGAGACACTTTTTACTAGACCAAGTTGCTCAGAGCCTCATCCAGCCTGGCCTTGACCACTTCCAGGGATGGGGCATCCACAGCTTCTCTGGGCAACCTGTTGCAGTGCCTCACCACCCTCACAGTAAAGATTTTCTTCCTAGTATCTTATCTAAACCTGTTCTTTCAATTTAAAGTCATTACATGTCACTACATACTTGTCAAAAGTCCCTCTCCAGCTTTCTTGTAGGGCCCCTTTCAGTACTGGAAGTTGCTCTAATGTTTCCCCGGAGCTTTCTCTTCTCCACGCTGAACAACTCCAGCTCTCATCCTGTCCTCATTGGAGAGGTGTTCCAGCCCTCTGACCATCTTCCTGGTCTCCTCTGGACTCCTTCCTGCAGGTCCGTGTCCTTCTTACGTTAGGGGTCCCCGATCTGCTGAAATGAGCTTATGTGCTGCTGGTAGTGTCCTTGTTGTTTATGAATGAATATCGAACTTACTAGAGTGCCAGATGCAAGTATTTCAGATGTGATACTGTACCACCATTGTTGTGTGTTCCATGTGTCCAAAGGTGAACACTTTTCTCGCTTTCTTTCTGTAACGCAGATTAATCTGACTTTGCAGCTTTGTTTTTGAGATACCCTGAATTCTGACACCATTTAGCAATAGAATCAAGGTCTTACACATGCATATTTAGGATATTTATCTTCAGGGATACAAGTTATTACTCAGGTAATAATTCCTTATCATAATTGTAACTCAATTAGACTTGACACTTGAAATAGAGTGTGGCTGTTCAAACCGGACTTGAAAAATGCAATAAGGGGAAGAAAGATAAATGTACACTGCATATAGATGGGAAAAAATCCTACCAACCAAAAAAACCCTCACTGATTATTCTTTTACTGAGAAACATTGAAAAATAGTGCGGTGCATTTTCATTTGGTTCTGGACCACACTTTTTAAGTCAGTCCTCCACATCATCTCCCATTTCTGTTACTTTAATTCACATTGCAGAACAGTCTTGAAATACATAAAATTAATTTCTTTTGGACAAGAGGTCCAAGACTCTGCTATGGAAACCCAGGGTCTACCACATAAGGAAAGCCTCGTGAGGTATTTTATAGTATTTTCTCCATTAGTGAAAACTTCTATTTTGTGAGATGAGAAAATGGCTTCTTGATGACTGTCTAACCAGATTATCTTGCATGATAAATCAAGACAGCAAGGTTCATAAGCCTTCAGAATGCTTTGGAATACATAAATTATAGAAGTTATTAGTATGTTTTGCATACAGTGGTTGCACGGTTATATTAAAATACACTTTCAGTGCAGTTGCAGTTAAGCAGGCAATCAGTCAAGTTTAAGAGGTGCTGAAGTTATTCTGTGTTTGCTTGCATTAATGAAAATCATAATCCTTGCTATTTTTAGCAAAAGATGTAAAGCTCCAGTTTCAATTTTTCAATGCTGACCCATGCAGAAAGATTATTTCTGTACATAAGGGCTACATTCTTCATTGTGTGTGGGGGTGGAGTGTGAGTTCCCAGTAACAGCATCCTACAGTCTAACAGAACTCACCTCCCACATGTGACTTTCATCCTTTACTGATGAATGTATTGTTCTCTTAGTGGCTATGAAAATCAAACTAAACAGCTGATCCCAAAGTCTTCTCCTCCTTTGAAAATACTTTAAGAGGCAAGTCAACCAGTAGTTAAATTAGTGGTGTTACAGCTTGTTAAATTAGTCATGGAAATCCTGAGCCAGTAGACTTCAGTACTGCATGGAAAAATTGAAGATGTTTGTATTACACATAGTTGTCTTACCCTCCTGTTGAATGGCAGTAACATTGGAGGTAAAATGTAATATCCCTCATGCACACTTCTAGCAAAATCTGTTTTGTGTTTATAAGTCAGTTTTAGCCCTACTATATTTATGTCTTTTTAAAACACTTCTTTGATCCTTTTCATTTATTTTCCTTTCTCTAAATATGATATGTGAATATGAATCCTGTGATTAATTCTCATGCATTTATTCTATCAGCTGGTCTTCCATATTAATCCTGGAGTGTTAAAGATGACGAAATTACACTAATTTTTACCCCCAAAAATTCATACAATATGTCTCAATAAGAGCTTTCATATGAAAATATTCAAGGATGCTATATAAAAATATTTCATAGACTTTCAGATATGACTCCTTAAAGCTCCATACAAATTTTAAAAATAAAGTAAGAAATTTATGTAGAGATTTAAAAGCTTTTAAATAGGAAGTAAAACATTGAACAACTTTTTCTTATAGAGTAAGAATTTTATGCTTAAAAGTATTTTATTAATTTTATTTGTAAATTCCCTGTGATGCATCTGAAAATGAAATTCAACAGCAAAAATGCTGTTGCTGTTTGCAGAATGAAAGTTAACTAATTTTGACTACTAAATAAACATTTTATTTCTATGTTTTCGTGCTTCTTTAAATGTTACTAAAATACCTTAATGTTTAAGCAGTTTCATAATTTATGATTTAGACTTTATGATTAGATACTCTTTTGGGAATATCCAAATGCAAGTACTTGTGTACTAATGTGTGCAAACTGACTATCAGAGAGGACGGGTTTAGGTTTTGCCTATTGGTTCAGTGAAGGAAAGGTACCATTGATTTGATGCTGACAAAATGGTAGGGGTGTGTGTGACTTTCTAAAGAAATTGTGAGGCTTGGTTTGATTCACAATTTGGTTTAACTTGCTAAAGATGTCATCCAGAAAGAAATTTTGGTGGTGAAGGTGAATATCAGACATCAGTCAAGAATTTCTTCCTACTGTTTTGTTTGATGTTGGAATTAGTGACAGGTAATACAGCTACAAAATCCTAATGGTTTCCATCAGTTTGGTTTATTAGAGCTGAACCTTTTCAAGAAATTGTTTAGACGCTGGCTAAAAACATAAATACCCTGTGTTAGCTTTAAATTTGAGTATTGTAACTCAAATGGAAAGGTAAGAAAACTTGTAGATGTTCCTTGTATTTTATTATAAACAGCATACATCGGCTGGAATAAAACAGCGCCTCTGGTTCTGTGAAGCTCATGTATTGTCTTCCTGCACTCAAAATTATGGAACCAATTCTTTCCAGAATGATGTTTTTGTAACTGTAAAAATTGAGCACCTTTCTGAATTCCTTTTGAATTACTCATCCTTTCATTGTGTTAAAAATAAGACTTGAATCTGAGTGATTGACCAAGTTCAAATGGTGAACAGTATAATCTATGTTAGCTATAAGATTGAGAGAAGTCCTCCTGAAGTTACCCAATCCTGTCACGTAATATACTTATGCCAGCTTGGTAACTTCTTAGCCTTCCTTTCCCTCTGTGACCTTTTGGGGAACACAATGAAGATTATCTGGAATCACATAAAGAAATTTAAAGTTTTTATAATTTTTGGATATCTGACTTGGTTTTTTTTCTAATTAAATTTTTTTGGATAATGACATTGCAATATTTCTGAAGAAATAATTATGCATCATGGCATCTTTAGTTTCCCGTGTAGGGATAAGTCACTGTTTTATCATTAAAAAATCCCCATCATTATTGACTGGATTGGTGTTCCTTCTGTGTAGTTTAATTTATAACGTTATCCCAGACTTCTGTCCTCAGAAGAAGACCTTGTTTCTACGTAGGTTTTTTATTTTAATCCATGGCCTTCCCACCTCTGTCATAATTGCTTAATATTTATCCATTATCCCGAAGTGTGAAATGCTGTGACAATGCGATGGTTTTGTGAATTCTTTCAGCACTCTTCTATTCAATATGTTCTTATTTCATTGTAGGTACAAATTACAACAAAGATGATGCATTTGAAAGTGAAAGTGCAGAACAAAACTGCTCTGCCATAGGAGAAGAATATGTAGTACCTGCCAGTCAAATTCATTAAATTATGTTGTTATAGCAACTGGTTAGCCTCTTTCATACTTAAAATATCTTGTGTCAAATAGTTAGTGCTGCTTAATTGTGTTTTATTGCAAAAAAGGCAAGTAATTAAAGAGGTTCTTGCAATGGCTGTGGGGCTAGAAAAGGTCAGAAACTACTTGTAATTGGAATATGTTTCGTGAATATGAATTAATAAGTCTAGTAATCTGTCTCTTCATTCCCCAGGATCCAAAAAAAGTATCCAGCATATTTGAATTGCTGTTCCTTGCTCGGAAGTACTAATGGATAAAAATTACCTCTTGTCCTCAATCTTTTTTTTCCTTTGTTCTTGTCTGCTTAGGAAATCTGTAACATGTGTGATGTATTTAGCCCTGTCCACATAGACAAATGGCCCAATAAAACCAATTTTGGACTTTTCAGGGCATTTCTCTGTATTCTGGCTGTCAGTCCTCTGTTGCAGCAGGTTCTTTTCCTCCAAGTTTGGTCTTCTGCATGAAAACTTCCTGAGCATTTGATCAAAGACAGCAGCCATCATAATCCACAAATCTAGAGCTTTGTGGGAGAGAAAAGATTTCTAACAACATAATATTTGGGTTTTCAAGTCAGCAAGTGCCCAAATCAGTCAGCCAAACTCGTTCAGACAATCTCAGTTATGGAATTAGAGCCTATTGTTAAGACAAGAACCTGCACTTTTTTCATGGGGTGAGGAGGTAATTTTTATTTCTCTTCAGGACTTCTGGATTTGATCACCAAGCATTTTTGATGCTGAGTACAGAATCCGTTATCTGGCAGTAACAGTTCTTTGCTTAAGGAGGAAACTGTGCCGTCCTGAGGGGGTGGGGGATGGAAATTAAAGAGCTGCTGAAGTGGTGCAGTAGTTGTGTTGTAGAGTACAAAGTGTGTGAAGCAGTACTGACACTGGAGTAGCTGCAATGCAGAGTGAGAGGGGAACAGATTGCAGCCTTCCACTTCATGTAAAAGTAAGTACAACTAAAATATTACCCAGCAAAAGCCTTACCAATCCCAAATGTAGGTCAGTACGTCTTCCAGTGACTACGGTTTGGAACTGTTCCATCTAATCCAAGCAATATTCCCCATATTATCCATGCTCCTGCATCGCAGGGCTTTGCAGTTCTACAGCTGACAGTCCCATCTGTTTCTCTTCATCTCCGAGCTTTGCTCTCATCCTCTTTTTATGTGTCTTCCCCTAACAAGGTCATTCCTACGTCTTCTCTGTGCATACCACTGTAGCAGGAGCTCGTGTTAATTAGGTATGTGGGGCACAGGGAGTTATTCCCAGGTGGCACCTCTGCCATATGGTTTCGAAATTGCTCTTTGCAATGAAAAGTAGAGCTTTACTTCTCCCCTCAGGCCTGCCTTAAGGTAGAAAAGTTGACTTGTTTGTGGGCATGAACCTTTCAGTATCTTGCCAGACATAATTCAACAGAAACATTTTTTTTTTTTAAATTAAAGCAATCAAATGCTTTTCCTGAGCCTTTGAAAAAAGCAGTGTTCATGGATGAAATCAGAAGAAAAAAGGAAACGGAAAACTTCTTTCCCCAACAGTTGTTTCTAAATTGTGCTTTCAAAAAAAAAGAAAAAAAGAAAAAAGATGTCTCTTCATTCCGCATTGTATCCATCTCTCACCCACTATGCTTTTAGTAATTGATGCTTTGCAGTATTTTTCGCTCTTTAACCTTGCTTTGGGCTTTCTGGATTTGCCTTTCTTACATGCATATCATAATGTTAACATTTAACTTGTTTAGCTTTACAGTTAGTAAGTGTTTAAAGGACATTCTTCTTTTATTGATTGCACAGCTGTACTGGTGATTGCTCCATGTGGTGGATGACTTGTGTGGGTAGTGCAAAGTGACAGTGTTTTGAAAGTGTTATTGCAATTTAATATGTTTGCATATGGAACAACTTTGGATACAGAAATGCCTGACTGTTTTACCTTTAGCAGTGTACTAGGATAAATTGTCAACATTTACTGTCTGAATTTGCTCTAATAATTGCAAAAAGCAAACTTCTATCATTCAAACACAGCAAAAGAATTTATTTTCTAACTTTCCCAGATGTTAACAAAATTTAGATGTACACAGATCCCACATGTGCTGAGTATAATGCCCTTTTCACTCTTCCTTTAAACCAACAATTTCTTCAGCTAACCAAAGATCTTTTGAGAGGATTAATGCTATAAGTGATGTTTAATTAAAGGATTAAAATAAATTATATACATACCTGTTAAAAAGTGTTGCCTTTTGAAATTTCCAGTTAGTTTAAAGGGGGGAAAATGCGGTGGCCATCATTTTTCCCCTTGATTTACAATCCAAGTGTTACTGTTTGATTTAAGTAACAGTTCTTTTGGAAATAATTTTAAATAAGTACCTGCATATTTCTTTTTGCTTTAAAATTTAGTCTTAACCTTAGCAAATTTTATCAGATATGTGTGTTCAGCAGAAACTAAACAAGAATATACAAATATTTTTTGGAGTTACGACAAAGATATGGAAGATGTTCTGCTGTTTTTTCATGATGAAAAGTGCCAGGCTTTTCTTTAAAACTGAATGCTGTCACATGAATATGCATTAGCTTAACTAAATATCAAGAGATTTAAAATTCATGTTCTCAAATATTTACTTAACTGCCCTGATGAAGATAGTTGCTTAAAAGGGCACAAACCTCCACTCTCATTGGTTAAAAGATAGTTTATGGCTTCATAGCCTGTCTTCAATTCAAGTCATGCCAAAAATTGAGAAATTATATGCTATCTAGATTATTTTAAGGCATGTTAAAAATGTATTAACCCTCTGAGATTTGCATTTTTTATGAGAGATTAATACTCATTTGCATGAATTTGTCATCATTCTGTCTTTCCGAAAAAACAAAGTCTGAAAGTCTTCTGTTAGTTCTGTTGGTGCACACGGTCAATTGAGAGGAAAAAGGTCCCTCTGCCAAGTATGAAAAATTAACTCCGAAGTCAGCAGCAGTGTTCTTTGTTCTTCACTTAACTTGGTCCCAATAGATGGAAAAGAGTATATAGTTCATATCTTCATAGGATACAGGAGGTTTGGAGAATTTACTGCTCTGCTACAGATTTTCCTTTAGCATAGTTAACTTCTCTAGTTACAATCCTCCCTGCCAAGGATGGAATTTATGATTTCTTTCATAAGAAACTATCTGCTGTATTGTGCTTGATGACTTAAATTTATTACTGTGATTCTGTAACTACTACATGCCAAAAAACTATCCCTGAGCTGTGTTTCTTTTATTTTATAGAAGGTATTTGGTGTTCAGGTCCTCCTTTTGCCAATACTTTTGATGGTGTTTCTTTAAGCAGCCAAACCACCCATTCATGATAGTAGTGGAAATTGTAGGCCTGATGTGATTGTCAGCTAAGGAACCTGAACGTTCTTCTGAGGCTACTTGGAAGTGCAGACACTTTTCTGTGTCTCATTCTCAGCATCTTGTGAAACAAATGGAATCCAAATAGTGGTCAGCTTTCTCAGGCTACAGTCTCCTACCGTAGTTCGTTTTTTTCATCATCTGAAGTTCTGGTTCCTTGCAGACAGCTCTGCTTCTTTCTGGCCTAAGCTATTTCCCCTATTTTTGGAGACACAACAGAGACAGCATTTCTTTCCTAAGGCAGTTGCTGACCTGGGTCAATTTTACGTCCCCAGAGCCCTGCAGACTGCAAATTTTGTGCTCTGCCTGACTCAAGTCACTTGGGAGCAGATCTTCCCCTTCAGTCAGTGTCCTTGTCCCATCCTTGGTGCCTTCTGCTGCTTGCACCCAATGCATGTTCCCTTCCTCTCTCCTTTGCTACCAAGTGTATCCTTTCCCCTGCATGGGGCTCAACCAGGGCATCTTAGCAACCCTCTGGAAACAGGGCATGAGCACCTGCCTGGCACAGGCCCCGGGTGAGACAGGCCTGAGGTGGAGGCTTGGAAGAAGAACTACACTGCTCCTTGCCTGACACGGGGTGAGGGAAAGATGTTCCTGCTGGCTTTTGTGTTTCTTAAATCTGCTGGATGACATTGCTATTGACCTTGTGTTGTGTTGGGATGATTAAATTCAGGAGTGGTTGAAGGGAGATAAAAGAAGCAACTGGAAGAGCTAGGAGTGATAGTCAATGGCATTAAGATTATCTGACCTTTTAGACAAGGATGGAAAAGAAATGTGATTTTTTAATATGTACCTTTCTTAATGAAGTAAGTATGGAAGAATTGAGACTATCAAAGTAGGTGAGATTGCACTCAAAATCCATTTTCGTACTGGAGTGGATCAAACTTCATCTCCTATACATTGAATTAAGATTATGTGAATCTTGCCAGGCTCCAAATCCAGTATAACAGTTTTCATAGCTAATCTGTGTAGCACTGTGTGAATAGAGCTGATTGGTATACTTCGAGCAAGAGGAAAGGCTGTAAAGTTTTTATGATGTGAGTAAAAGAAAGCCCAACAAACCCAATCTGACACGTAACAGAAGCAGCATAGTTTTAGTTTTTGTTATTTACAGCTGAAGCCGAGCAGCAGATATATTAGTGGATATGAACTTTGTTCAGCCTCACATCCCAAGATAAATAGCCTCACTTTTTCAGAAGCAGTGCTTATTATGTCAGTTCTTAGAAGAATGGAGCACGGTATTGTACTTGGAGTAATGAATTTGGAAATGCTTCAACCTCAATTGAGTGTTACTTAAACATTTCAGGAAATGGACCCTTAAACTAGCAGTTTTATCTTCAGAGATTTTATTTTTAGGGTGAACCTGCTGGTTCTTGAAACAAGCCTGTAGGGATAAACAAACATTAGTTTTCATCATGTTGAGAAGTATTTTTAAGCAGAGACACTCTGTCTTGTCTCAGATTCTGTACTAAGCCAGATTATTGGCTGAGCTGGATCAGAATGTAAGCTTTTATGTATGGTCTAGGAAGCACTAACACTTTTACTGTTTCTTGATGATACATTGCCTTATAGGAATTTATTAGGACCTGTGTTTCTTCTGTGAAGGATGGGCATTAAGCTGCAGTAATGTCAGTGTAGTGGTTCGACCCTGAATGAGGAAAGAATCACATACTGGCTTCTCAGCAATACATATTTTCAGTTTTCCTTTAGAAACAGTCATTCTGCTGAACAGCAATGTGTTACTGAAGGTACACAAACAGATATGCAAACCTTCTGCCTCAATCTAGTTATGTCTTCATTGCATGGTTTCTGACTTAGAAAACAAGGTCTTGTTTTTTTAAGGAGATTTTCATATGTTCCTCTCATATCTGTCAGTTTGAGTTAAAATCTTAAATATATAAATACATGTTCACACCTTTCTGCCTTCTGTGTGAGTACTTCTATTCATAGATCAATATCTAACTGTAACTTTGTGGGGTTTTTTTGGTAAAGAACCACCATTTTGGTTACATTGAGAAATACAGCATGCACTGTATTGCTTTCAGCTGTACTTGGCATTCCCTTGGATAATTTGCCAGTGTACCACTGTGTAAACTCTCAGGTGGGTCTCTCTATAAAACCTCTGTGAAGTTAAATGATAATAAGGGGCACTAGTAACATGTAAAGCTCTAAACATAGAATGCTGATATGTTTGTGTTTTCTTCTGTAGCCACAGTAAAGGCTCGTTTCTTGAGAGGAGGATGCTTCTGAAAAGCTTGACATTGTCTACTGTGTCTCCTGAGATCTGTAAATTAGGAATAATTTTCTGCGTCTCTACAGTTGTGTCCAACAAAGTACTATTGTTCCCAAATTATTATTCTTTTGAAGAGCCCAGAGTACTGGTAGAAATATCACTGAGGTTCTGCTTATTTTCATTGGGCTGGTGCATCATGGCAGAAGGTACAAGGTCAGTGGGTTTGTGTGAGGTTGGTGTGGAAGTGCTGAAAAGTGTAATCTGTCGAGTCAGTGATGAAGTCTTGTGAAGAAATCAGTGAGAATGGTTTTATAAAACTTACTGAAAGCAATAAACCCAGAAAAAGTACTCTGTTGGAAACCTGTTACTATTAAAATAGTAAAAATATTCTCATTGCCTTTTAAAAGGGACAGAGCAAGGTGCAGGCAGCAACAGGGAGATTACTAGAGAAAGATGATGCTTGCTTATAGACTTTTCATTTCTAGGCTGCGACTTGGATATTTTAACAGCTAACTGATTGATTTTTCTCTTCAAACTGTGTTCTTAGGTTCTTTTACATTAAATAATCTAAGGATCTTAACAGAATTATTTTCGAATAATATACCCTGTAGACAGGCTTATAGTGTGCTCTCCACTCCTCTCAGATGCATAAATCTTCAGAGTAAAAACTATTTCAATGTTAGTGCATTCTTTTGATTCTCCAGAACATACGTAGTAGCTGTCTTTTTCCTGGATAACCTATTTGCTTTTGGAAGAACTTGTGGGATTTGTGTTAATAAAATCTGAATTCTTTAATGTGCAAGCATGGGATACAGTGGTATGTAACATTACCACCTTTTAAAGCTGGAAGCTTATAAATTGTAAATGTGGTCTTACTGAGTATTGAATGGAGAGAGGAGATGAAGAAAAAGGTGCTTAAGTGATCCTGATGGAACCAGTGGTGAAAACTTAATTGTTTAGTCTTTTGCTGACCTTTTTTACTGCACTGCGTAATGCTGTATATATATACATATACACACACACATATATAATATTATGTTCTTAATGACTCTGCTAGGTTTTGTAATAAATTTATGCATGCTTTCAAAACTATTTTAAAGGCTAATATTTAAAGATTGTTAAATTGCAGGGCATCTCTGCCTTTTGCAAGCTGCAATTTTAGGGACTGAGTGAGTGAGAATTCAAAATCTGTATAAAACCTTTTTTCTTTTTCAAATTTTCTTCCTTTTGTGTTTTGATCTATTACCATTGAAGGCACCTTTGATCAAAACTGTTAGTTTCATGATTGAATCATTCAGTAGCCTGTAGGATATTCAGAATTTTTGCATTTGTTCTTCTAAGAAGCAGAGAAGGCCAAAAACTTCTCACTTTTAAAACCTTTTTTTAAAAAATGTCTCCAGATTGTATTGTTTCTTGACATTTCATCTCACCTAAAAGGAAGTAATTTAAGAAAAATGGAAAGTGTCAAGGTAGCTAAAATTAAACATTAAATAAAAGGGAGTTTGACTTACAGGTTATATATACAACCCCTCTGAAAAATCTTGTTTTGAAGATGGGTTTCTGCCCTTTCACAGAGTGTCCTGATGTACACAGAGCAGTGGGGAAACTGACTGGTACTTTTTTGGAAGATATGTCCTGAGATAGGGAATGCTCTTAGGAGCACTCCTGTGAAAAGTGTTTTGGAGCTATTTCTGTATAATTGTTTTGGATCAGAAATCCAAACTCTTGAGTTTTAGAATACAACCTTTTATGTGACTTCTCTTACTTTTATTAAGAGATACAGCTCCCTATTAAGGAGAGCTATCCAGCATAAGGGCCCTATCCAGTTGAGTCTAAAATATTGTTGCCAAGCATAGGCACTGTTGGTAGTGAGGTCTCGAGATGCAATTCCTGGTAGGTTCACATTTTAATGACTAAGCCTATTGTAACGGAAGAAAACTGAAAAGAAATGTGTGGTATAGATTTTCAAGCTGAGTAGTATTTTTATTCTTTGATTGATTCACTCAAAGTTGTTATAGTGGAAGATAAACTCAATTTTCTGTAGCAGGAGAAAATGATCCTTCGTTCTGATTAGAGACCTGTTGCTTCTAATCAGAGTTTTGTTCATGTGAGAACTAGGGAGAAAATAGAAAGTGTTAGAAAAGAGCATTAAAATGCAATGTATGCTCAGTAGTGGTTTTCTTTCCACTAAAGTTTTTTGGTTGAAGAGTGATTCAGGACTGGTAAAGCAAAACACCTGAAGATTAAAAAGTTTAACTTCATAAATAAATCCTAGTCTAAGAATTATATATGAAGCTATCTCTTTTCCTAGAATGTAAATTTTCGTTGCAAAAGATATACTAGAGACTGGTTTCTTTATATTCTCAGTGAAAAAAGCATTATCCATGAAGATAAATACCTTCTTCAGGGGGACTAAAGATTGTGGGTTTTACCTTAACATATTCCAGGGCCATGCCATTTTTCATGTTTTGGAAGAAAAGCATCTTAGTAAAGGAACACCAGGCATAAATCCTGAGAACCTTTCATCTGCATCCTTTATTTATTCGTTGAATGTGCTGTGAAGGGCAATAGTGTGTAGGTGTAGCCACATTAGGGTTGTTCATAGAGACACATCTTCGGCAGGACTGACTTTACAGCGACTCCGTAATGTGGATGTTTTGGCTTCTCATTTACTTTGCAGAAGGGAGTGTTTGTTTTAAGCCAGAGTGTTTGTAACCAGTAGAATCTGTCACACAAATAATACCTCTTGTCTGAATACCAGGATGTGCCCATTTTGACAAAGGTGTGGCAATTTAGGCGAGCCAGAATGGCACTTGTCTGTGTCAGAACATGTATTTGCAAGGTGGACATGCAGGTGACATCTGCCTTTTTCTACTATTCTTGATGATCCATGCAGATCTATCATTTCTATATGTTGCATTGGCACTTCAGTAGAGGCTGGCATCAATAATCCAGATACTTCATCTGTGCTGACCCTCTTTCAGGCTAGGACCACAGAAACAGCATGACTTGCTCTGCAAATGGCCACAAACCTCCCAGGAAATATGTTGTGCAAAGCAGTGAAGCTGAGTTTTCAGTGTTTTTCATTCTCTTAACTGCTGAGGCAGCTTGGTAAAAGAAGAAAGGTAGTAAGTTAGGAGCTGATGGATGAGGAAGCAAATAAATTAGTCTGGATAGCAGTATAAAAGCAGAAGTGAACTGGGACAGAGGCAGTAGAAAGAGGGATAAATTAGAAAGAGAGGAGGAAAAAGTAGCAATAAATATGAGTTGAAAGGAGAAGAGTGAGGTGAGGGGTGGAAAAAAGGAAAGCTGGCTGTAGTGAGCTTCTTGCCCCTTTCTTTTCCTCTTTGAGAACCTGAAAATTTGTCTAGAGTTCTGCTGCCCCAGACATATTGACATCCCATGCTTGTCTTGTTCGGTGTGATGGCAAATCTTGCTTTTCTATTCTATTTATTTATTTAAACCAATGCATGTCAAATATTTGTTGAATCAAGTAGTGCCCCAGCTAGGAGATAATATGTTAAGAGTGCCTGGTAAGCATTAGTTTGAGCCAAGCAAGTGTGTTGTGATAGAGGTGCTGCAGTTTTACACAGGGACCTTTCCACTTACAATGCACATAGTAGGATACTACAGAGATAATAGGATAATATGGCCTATCTTGGAGTTCTTGCCTGCAAAGCTCCTGAATGCTTTACTGAAAGAAAAGGAATCAAGTAAAGGGGAAATGACTACAAGAAGGGAATGGGTTATTCTCAAGTTATGGCAATAGAAAGCCCATGGGAAACAGATGTGGTTTGCTGCTGCCCCTCTCCCCAACTCTTCACAGCAACTTTGTGTCTGGTTGAAAAATATAAAGCTTGACTTTCAGAAGCATTGCGTGTGCAGTTGCAACTGAAGTAAATGAGATCTTATTGTTTTGAACATTATGCTTGGACTTTTTGTTGTCCTCAATAGAGAAATGTAAAAACCAAGTTCATATGTTTCAAGTAGGCCCCCTGAGATAAAAGGATAGCAGTGACCATTTGGGGGCTAATATTTCTTTTTTCCCCGACTCAAGCTTGGAGCTAATCTCATCACCATAGATGTGATTTCAAGATGAACTTGTTCATTTTTGCTCTTACATACTGTGGGGATAAATGCCTAGAGACAGTAGAAAGGGAAATAAATTCTCTGTGCCTGGTCAGGATGGGTGTTCATTAATGTGGTGTACACCCGAACAGTTTTAAAATAATAATATACCTTTTATAGAACAGAGTATAATAATTTCTAATTTTAAAGCTTCTTCCTAAGTATTTTGAACGATCTTTAATTGTGTTGGGAATTTTAGCAAGCGAAATTAGGATTCCCCATCTGAAGTCATACATTCAGGAACAAAGTTGTGTGCCAGGATGTCTTGGCTGATAATTCTTGTTTTCTGGTCTGGAACATCTTGGTACCATATTCTATGTAAGTGTAGTCTCCTGTCATTATCAAAGTTGTCATTCTGGAATGCAACAATTTGTTAAAATCTGTCCTTTAATTTTAAATATACAAAACTAGGTCTCTTTGCATATGTTTCTAGGGGGGCAACTTAAAATTTTGTATGTCTTAAAACGGGATGGGCAGGTTCCAAGGTTTAACTTCTGCTATTTGAAAAGGTTCATTATTCCAGGGCATGTGTGTGTGAGGGAGAGTGCAATATTCAGCAGCACATATTTCCATGTGCTCACATGTTCCCATGTGTTTGCTTATGTATCCATGCCTGGCATGGGTTCATTTGACATAAATACAAAAGAAAATCTTTTCTAAACTCGCTAGCAGTAGGAAACAATTTACCAATATATGAATAAGCAAGCCACAGCAAAAGAGAGAAGATGATCCTGGCAATACTGGATGTGTTAATTGCATTTAGAATAATACCAAATGAGAGAACAAATCTTTTTCAAACTGAGAAATACAAACTTTTTCTCTGTTTCTTGATGTATAATAGTGAGGTGGAATTTCAGCACTGATGCAGTCAGGAGAGTGGCTGATTGAAATTTCTTATTAAAAAATAAGATGATTTGAAGGAAATTTCTCCATCCAAATCCTGTCGTGAGCAGAGAAATTATTGCAAGAAAGAGACCAATTGTGGGAGAGATGGCTTTGACAGACTTTTCAAAAGAGATGGCCAAAGATGCAGGTTAAAAGATGCAGAAGAGACAGGGGAGTGAGACTTCTCTTTTTTGTGTGACACCCATGTGGCCTCTATCACTGGCAGTAGCTTGCCATCTTCTGGTCCTCTGACACGTGGCAGCCAGCAACTTTGTTTCTGTTTTGCAGTCAGAAATGCAGACACTGTCTCTGCACTGAGACGATTCTATGAGCTAGCCAGGAACATTAAATTTACAGCGTATCAGCTATTCCACTCCAGTTCCCCTTGCAGGGTTTTGGGTACAAGTAGTACTCTATCCTCACTTTGTGTCAGGTGAGATAGGTCACTCCATGTTCAAAATGTCCATGCAAGAACATAATGCCAAGAAGCTGGTGATGGAGAAAATTCACATGCAGAATTACTTAGCAGTGACTTTTTCTTGACAATTTCAGTTTTAGAAGATTAGCTAAGCCCCTTTTATAGAAGAACTTTCCTGGTGATATAAGCCATGTAGTGGAGGACACAGCTATGTACAGCCTAGTAAATGACTTCAGTTCCTGTGCTTTGGCATATGGGTTTCAGACTGCAGAAATATGAAACAGTGCCTCCATGTGTTCTTGCAGATTTGGGAATTGATGGATATTAATTAATTCACAGAATCACACACAGTCATAGAATGAATTAATAAGGGGCCATTGGAGGCCATCTGGTCCAAGCTCCCTGCTCAAGCAGGGTTCCCTGGACCACATTACTGAGGATTGTGCCCAGACACCTTTTGAATGTTTCCAGGGAAGGAGACTCCACACCCTCTCTGGGCAATCTGTTCTAGTGCTTGGTCACCAACACAGTAACATTTTCCCCCGTATTCAGGTGGAACTTCCTGTGCGTCAATGTCTGCCCGTTGCCTCTTGTCCTATTGCTTGGCACCACCTCCTGACACTCTCCCTTCAGATACTTATATGCAGTGCTTTAGGAAAAAAATAGCCTAAAAATGTGAACATGAAATTGTAAAGTGGTTTGGGAAATTAGTTGTCAACAAGAAGATAGTTTTGATAGAGTGTTCAACATCTAAACATGGTAAAACTGCTTTTTCGGAAATTCCTGCGATGTAATTTCATAGCTGCTTCTTAGAAAAGTTAATTCCATATCTCTGTTTTTAATTTGTAGGTACATTGAAACCTTGAAGGAACACAAGCCAAAAATTGTCTGGGATGAACAAATGGCTGAACACTACTTTGAATACAAAAAGTGAGTTACATTTATTAATTTACCATTCTGCAAATATTTTTGGGCATGAGCCAGTGACTGTAGTATGCAACTGAATGCAGCAAATGGAAATTCTGCTGGTTGTAATCTGTGTGTCAACACTAAACTGCAGCATAAAAGAGTGCTTTGGGTGAGAGGAGAAAATCAGAGAAGGATTCATGAAATTACACCAACTAGAACAATCTTTAGAAGAGAAGTCTGATGAGTCACATCTTTAGAAATTATCCATCAAAGTTATCTATCGAGTGTCAGTTAATCAGAGGCCCTGAGATGAGTACTGTGAGCTGTCGGGTGATTACCAATAACTCAGCCAAAAATAGTTCTGAGAAAAATCTATGGTACAAGAGCCTGGTTTCACAAGTCCTACTGCTAAGATTGTTTAAGCAACAAACTTCCACTAGATGGAATGGGTAGAGAAATGTAATAGGAATAAAACAAAGTGACTTCTAGATAAAGTTTTTGAAAGAACTGAGAGCATTAAGGGTAATAATGTTCTTTGTCCTCCCTTTTTCATCATGAAATGACAAGAGGATTCCTGATCCAGGAAGAATCCATTTAAAATGGATTTAAATAAATAAACCCAGCAACATCTTCTTAATCCTCTGATAATTTGCTATTTTTATGCAAATATACCAAAATATGCTAAAATGATAGAAACAAATCCTACTACTTCTGCAAAGCTATGTTTTGTATATTACTCAATGCATTGGTAATGTGAAGACACACAGCTGAAAGGAAGAGTAAAACACATTTTAGAAGCTTTTAATAAAAACAAGCGGAACTACTTCATTATTTCCAGAACGTTCTTGTCTAAAATATTTTTAAATATTAGAAAAAACCAACCAAAAAACAAAAACCAAAACCAAACCTACAAATCACCTACCTTTGTATTTTTAGCTTATTTTTCGAGGTTTTTCTCAGCCTTTAATTTTCTTCTGACTTTTATTTTTTACCGAGAAAAAAAATCTGTTGTTCAGCAGTGTTTTAATTTGTTTTCTGTGTTTTTATGAAAGGACTGGGATCTGTATCCTTTCATGTTGCAAAATTACTTTGTGCCAAACAATTACAGTTTTTTGTGTTAACTAAAGAGGAATAAATCAGAAGCTCTGTTTTACTGATCTTTAATGTAAAATCCAGTTGGAGACACAAGGAGCACTGGATGAAAACTTGCTCTCAAAAGAGTAACACTGAGGGCTCTGTTTGAATGGCATGCTTCTGGGATTCATGTCTGAATCACACTTCTTATATGGCAAAATGAACTTGTGGGAAAGGGATAGCTTGTCTGTAGTACTCCCTCTTTCTTCTTTGAAGCCAACCTTTGGAGGTTCTTGCGTGTGGGCTTCCTGGAGGAATTTTTGATGCACGAAGCACACTGTGTCTGAAAATCACTCTGAACTTCACTTGTGCTGTGCTTGGCAGTCAGCTGTGTGGTTCAGCTGGCTGCAGGGGAGGCTTTATTCAAGGAACTCTTTTTCACTTACCAGTTTGTTTTGCAAAGGTTTGATTATGTTGGACGGGGATGGCAGCCAGGCCTGAAATATGTATGCTTCCCTGGTGAAAGCCTCTCACCTGGAAATCTTGCGTGTCTGCAGTGGCTGAGAAATGAAATCATGAATCTTTAAGCAAAGCACACCTAATGATTTCATGTAGCAGGCAGAGACTGTCTGTTACAAATAGTTGCAGAAATCTGAGTGCTTGTCCCAGTGCACAGGCAAGTATTCATTTATGTAAGTTGTGAGAGTTTAGGAGCAATTCCTTCTTGGTCTGTCCATGCACTCTGCATTTTCTCCTGGCCTAAGTGGTAAAGTGGTGCTGTGAGACCACTCATAACTCGTCCTTCTCATTACTAGGGATTTAAAATGCATCTTTGGTATTTGTGCCCAGTACAGCTTGGCCTGTCTGTATATTTTATACTGCTAGCATTTAATTTAGCCTGAAAGATAGTAATTTGGGGAATTGGAGAAAATCTTTCACAGTTTGCATCAGAAAACCAAATGTCTTCATCTTTTTTCAGATGCGCATTTAGCAGGCACAACTGTCTGTTACTATCTGACAGTTTTGTCATCCAGTTGCAACAAAATATCTCAGTGTTTACTATGATATGGTATCAAACCATCTCTGTTGTGAGATCTCTTCTTGGATTCTCTGTTTTCACTGTCAGCCTTTTCACAGTATCACAGAATCTCAGAATGGTTAAGGTTGGAAGGGACCACTGGAGATCATCTTGTTCCACCTCCCTACTCGAGCTGTAGAATATGTCACTCAGGATTGGACCCAGGCGGCTCTGGAATATCTCCAGTGAAGGAGACTCCACAACCTGTCTGTGTCCATACCCAGCTAGTGACAGACCTCCATCTAGACCCTGTGCCACTGATTATGTTCCTCTGGGGTCTGCCATTCAGCCAGTTCTCAATCCACCTCACCATCCACTTGTCCAGCCCACACTTCCCGAGCTTGTCTGTGAAGATATCACGGGAGAAAAAAAATGTCAAAAGCCTCTTTCACCTTCTTTAAAACTTGTCCTCCTTAAAGGCCACTAGTATGGGGTAAACAAGAATCTTGTCTGACTGCCTGTATTGTATTTTGTTGTAACCAGTTCTTGGATGAGGTGTTACGCATAAACAAGTTTGGGGCTTTCATCTCATTCATTAAAGGAGGACCTTTCTGACAAATGTTCCCATAACCAGTATCTGCAGGAGAGTGACACAGTTGCACACTTGACTTTTAGATATGTTGTGCACCTTCTCTTAACAGCTTTTTGGATTTATGTGCTGTGATTTTTTTGCATCTACATTAGGAAAGGGGCAGGAATAGAAGTTTTTATCTGCAGTGGAAGAGGAAGAGAAGTAGAGAAGATTTTGGCTGTACTCTGCCCTCAAGAGACGGAGTAGCCAGAGTGCAAGTATGGAATGAATGATGGTTGATAGCAGAAGTATCTTATTTCAGTGAAATGAACACTGGGTAAGAAATATCAAAGATAGGAGCTACTAAATGGGAAGTAGTCTCTGTCTTTGATATGTATGTATTAATGCTCATGTACTGAACATACTAGCATACCTTCATTTTATTACTAATAGTTTCTTCAAAATAAAGTTGGCAGTTTTCTTCCACTGAGGTTGTTTCCTTTTAGTGGAAAAGAATAAAACTGGTTTTGAATTCTAACCTTAGTTTAAAATCCTATTATCTATCAAAGCTATTGTGACTATTCGGTTTTCTTGTTTTGCAGAAATAAGGGAGGAAAACACGCAGTCTTCTACCCGACACTGAAGGTAGGTGCCACTTAGGTCAGAGGGCTGCAAGAGGACAGAGATGTTTACTTGACCTGTTTCATTATTGAGGCATTTCAGAAAATGTTGAGCTGAGTTTAGGCTTTCGTGAAAGAAGTTTGCCCTCATGTGAATGTTATGTAAATTGTTATGATTCAAAGCTTCAGCTGCCTGTGCACGAAGGTTGGTTTTTTCTCTCATGC
This sequence comes from Mohoua ochrocephala, assembly GCA_013398855.1. Taxonomy (NCBI): domain Eukaryota; kingdom Metazoa; phylum Chordata; class Aves; order Passeriformes; family Acanthizidae; genus Mohoua; species Mohoua ochrocephala. The sequence goes on along the minus strand of VZTA01012737.1, from coordinate 16,311 downwards.
ATAATGGAGTTTTGGGATCTCTGAAGATTATGCATGTCTAGAGATAAGACACACCAGGACAAACCAGTGCTGTGAGAGGATCTGTTCAAGTGCACAGCTCATGTACTATTAGACACATTGTTAGCAGATTCTCAGACAAGATACCAAAGAAATTTTCCTTCTCATTTTGGTGGCTAGAAGCTTGGAGAACTTTTGCCTTCCTTTGTAACAGGGTCCTGATTCTCCCTGTCAGCCTGCATCACCCTGTTTTCTTCAGTTCTGTTTCTGTGGAACCTGTTCTAGTGTTTTGAAAACTTCTACACAATAGTCTACAGTATAGCAGAATACAGGACAAAATGGTTAATTACAGCCTGTGTTCCCAGGAAGCTATATTTAGATTTTTCTCAAATTAAACTGAAGTCAGCACGTTAAACCTCTACTGGCCTTTACTACTGGAAAAGAATTGCTTCTGTAGTGAAACTCTGTCATATTTACAAAGAACAGAGACATTTTTTATGGTTAAACTAGTATGAAATGATCTAAGGCTCTGTTTTCCTGGACAGGATTGTTATCTTAAGCACCATGAGTAAAAGGAGATTTCCCCTTGTTAATCTAATACTGATGGAAGTACTATCACATCTGGGATATTAACTACCACGTCTAACTATGTTCTTGCTAGTGCTACGTGTCTGAGAGTGTTAGAAAGTTTCATTGGGAATCTATCAAAGACAGCTTGTGCTGTCATGCTGTGCTCTCTTTGGCCTCCTGGAAGGATTTCACCCTGCCATTGTCAGTACTGACTAGGTTAAGAACACTCATTCCTGTACATTTCTTTCATTATTTCTTCTCTAACAGACCTCCACTCAACTGTGCTGATTGGTGAATGCATGGAAATGGGTTTTCTTTCCATTTTCAACAAGCTCGTAATGAAATATTTTGAGATTTATATGCTGGTCAAGATGGTTGGGAAACACTGAATGTTATTACCTCATGAAAAATGCGTTTCTTTCCCTTTTTAATGTCATAATCACTGACAGGTTGCTCAAAAGTAGTTTGGTTCATGATTAGTTAAAAGTAGTCACGAATGGCAGGCCCAGTGGATCTGTTAATGATGCTGTGATACTTTATTCTGTTTCCCATGGAAATGATTTTTAAACACATCCCTAGTGTGAGTAGTTTAAACACTGCAGTGCTGCAGTTCAAAGTAAGAAAACCTGAGAGCAAAAGATTGAAAAATAATTATTTTTGTTGTTTGAACTGAAACAAAAGGTGCAGAACATGAATTGTGACATTGCTTCCCTTGTAAAACAATGGCTAAACTAACTCTTCTAAATCAATGGCTGGAGCGCAAATAGAAATACTTCTAATTATTATCTCCAAGAATCTCTTTAAAATAGAATTTTTGTAGTGTAAATTGTGACTGTGTCCTGGGAAAAGGCAAAGGTAGGCAAGAGATCTTGATGGTATTTGACAAATGGTTCTGATTGTCTTCAGTGATAAAGTTTTATTTTACCCCTGAGACATTTCTGGGAAGAGTTAGAATTTCTGTACATTGTGAAATGATAGCCTAAATTAGAATAGTCCTTTGCATAGTTCATAAATCTGATTTATTTCTGTGGCATTTTGTCAATTTAGCTGGTAATCTTTTATTAGGTCATTGAATTAACTGGTACGATTAACTGTCTTTGACTGAATGATTGCTTGCTAAGCAGAGAGTATTTGAAATACAGACGAGGCTTTTCAGTAGCTGGTTCAAGGGTAGATGTTTTTAAAAGGTCTGATAATGGCATGAAGAGATGGCAGCGTGGAGTGTCTGACATCTCTGACTCAAACGTGATTGCTCTATGTGTCTTTCCCTTAGTCCATCCAGTTGCGCTTGGAGCTTGCAAAAGAGCTGGGCACTGGAATATCCATCTGGGAACTGGGACAAGGCCTGGACTATTTTTATGACCTGCTTTAAAATAAGAGATGAACTGAGAAAGACCTCATTTGCTTCACTGAGGCTCCACCTTCAATTAATCTGGGCATCCTGGAGAGGTGATTTTTAAAACATTTTTTGTAATTTATATCATATCTGTATTAAACTTGCATTTTTTTTCCCAATAAAGAATCTTTTTTGATTTGCCACACTGTCATGATTGTTGGTATCTGATAAAATTCAGAGTAAAAAACCACAGAAATTTCTCTTAAAGCATCTGAATTCCGAGTCATTGAAAACAGACCAACATAGCGAGATGGAGTCAGAGTTGAAAATATTTTCTGAACTGTTTTCTACAAGAAATAACATGGGAAAGTTGATGCCATCTGATCAGAGTTTAAGACAGAGACCTCTCAATGAGCTGCTGGTAATAACCAAAGTAAGAGAACAAATAAATCCATCATATTACACCCAGCAAATCTGAAATCTGCTGGACTCTCTACATCTTGCTGTCTTCTGGTAAGGTAAGTGAACGTAAAATGTCAGGAGGGGAGACCAATTAGAAGACTTTCCTTCAAGCTGGTAGAAAATCAAGCACTGACAAGCTAAGCTGTTGGCTTTGTCTGTTCTGTCACGTTAGTAAATTCCTTAAGTAGTTCAAAGTCACAGTAATTTCAATTTATGACCTGTTTCTAAATCAGTTCTGTTACAAGAAGTGCTCTGATTTCTCTATTCTGCTTAGCCTGCTTGGTGTCTCAGTGACAGGATTTAGCCCTAGAGCACGATGCATTAGTGGCCAGTTTGTGGGAACTGTAACATTCAGCAACAAAGGCTCTGATGGTAATTGTGGATTCCATGGACGTGATGGATTCCTTGTTGCCAGTAGACAGAGCCCCAGCAGCTCTGACTACCCCTTGACTTAAGCAGGCACTGTGAATGTCATCAGCATCTTTGTGCATGAAGCTGTCATTCTTCAGCTGCACACATTGGTGCTTTTGTCTCTGTAATATGGATTTTTTTAGGAACCCAACAGCTGTAAAAACCCATCAGTTTAAAAACAAAGCCAAAAAATGTGTCCCTGCTTCTTGGTCTATAGTATTTGTGTTTGTCGAAATCCACAGGCTTCGAGGCAATTTCTTCTAAGGAACTAAGAGGTGCTGGGAATTTGATGAGGGTGTCATTGGTCACCAGCAGAGACTCAGGCAAAGAGCTCTGTACTCCCACTGGTGTTCTTCTTGCCACTTACAGTTGTCACAAAGATAACTGCACTCCTCTGTTCACATCCACCCTTCCCAGTAATTAATCTCAGCGGGGAATTTATCTGCCCCTGCTGTTTTCAGCAGAATAAATCCCACTGTAATCCACCATTGATTAAAGAACTATTGATCTTCACCTTTCTGATTTAGTTCTGGCATCTCTCGACTTCTCACATTGCGAGTATCCAGCTGGGCTTACTAATCAGGTTTCTTTCTTCCATACCATTAGTAGTAAGATAATTTGCTACATGAATCCTTGTGTTCAATTAACTTGAACTTTCTAGGTCGTTCAAAAGCAATTTAAAGTCGTTCTGGCAATGGTATCTAGAATAGCACGAGAATTAAATTCTATTACGCTGTTTTTTCTACTTTCAGTGGCACTATTGAACCGGAGTGTCTCAGAAAAAAATACTCAGCAGTGGAAGGGGTTATGTTCTGAAATGGCATCCAGTTCTATATTAGCTAGTAGGTAGCTTCCCAAATTGGATGTGGGGAAGAAAATGATATTTCATTTTAGCTTGTTTCCTCTCTAGAAGAGATACACATAATTTATCACAATTTTCTTTTTTTTTTTACATTCTGTGATGATTTCTTATGAAGTTCATGATTCCTGTTTGTCTCTGAGCACAGCTACGTTAGAAAGAAATATCTTTTCCATCCTTAGAGGTAGAACAAATACCTCTGTGTTTCAAAAAGATAAAACTAACCCTTGCTGTATCATGAAAAATAAATACCAGGTAAGAAGTACCAGATAGGATTTTGAGCCATCCGTGGTATATTGGTGCTTGAGGCCATGAATGTTGCCTTTGTCTCTAAAGGCAAAACATGTTTGCTGCTTTAGAAATAATATTCTAAAAGAAACAAAGTTGGCATTATTCTTTTTCACGAAATTCTCTGTTAAAAAAAGAAAAAAGAAAAGAAGAAATGAGCATCAGAAGGCATGTGAGCTCCAGAATGAATGCAGAACAGCTTCTGATGGGTTGGTCTTGCATTTCCCTAATTTTTCAATATGTAGGAATGTCAGGTTGTCTTGTATTAACAGAGAATTGAGAAATCAGTGAGCCACAGTGAAAACAGCTTTCTTTTGAAATTTGTACCTCAACACATTTATGAAAAGATGACACAGGAGAGAGATGTGGGTATTAAAGGGGGTCCTGCAGAGCATCTCTTTTTATGACAAGTGGGGAAAACTGCATGAGGGGCAGAAGGTGGGAGGGAGTCCTGAAGTGGCACTTCATTATTTATTCCTAAATAAAAAAAAGCAAGTATTCCTAACATGAGGTACTTGGCAGGGCAAGGCCAAGGATACTGGACATAAAGGATCAAGGGTATGACTGGGGAGAAACATTTAGTGTTTCTAGTAAAACAGCTTACACCTAGTACAGAAAGCAGTGAAATGGAAGTGTGTTTATTTGAACACAGTATATTATCATTGAGTTTTCTAAGATACATTAAAAAAAAAATAAGGTTTGCTGTATGATCTGGCTCTGTTGCAAGAAAAATTTCCTTGTGTTTGTACAAGATCTCAAGACCTATGAACATAAAGGTATCTTTGATCTACCTGATGCCAAGTGCAGCTGACCTTTGCTCTTGTATTTTTGGGTGATTTTCTTTTTTTGGGTTAGACTTACACAGGGTTAAGATAAATACATTTTTCTGCACAATTTTTATTGCATTCACTGAGAAAAAGAAATAATGGCTGATTCTGTTGCAGCTGGCCTTCGATATGAAGCTGGTATTTTTATTGTAAATTATCATCACACATCCTTTTAACAGGTATCAAGGTGGGGTATCTGTATACAACTAAGTATCTTGTGACAGAAAAGAGGATGTATCTGGCTGCTTGTAGGACCACGTGGGCCATTCTTCGGGGATAACAGCATCCCTTCTTATCTCCTGTGGTAAGTGTATCTTGAAAACTTGAGCTGCCATCGCATCTTTGTAATGAGAAGCGGATTTAACAGAGAATTGTGGAAAAGAAGTTGTTTCGCTTGTCTCATTGTGAGGTGCTACTTCTTCAAGAAAAATTGCTATAGTATTTCATGCTATAGTTCCTTTTTTTATCATATATAGGCGTGAAACTGCAGAACCAAGTGCACCTTTGAGGTAAGAAAGTTGGGAGAGAAGAGAGAAGGTGAGAAAGGTAGACCAAAGGCTGACAATAGTAAAACAGATTCTTTAACCACTTCTTAGTTATAAAGAATTGTTGAGTGAGTTGTAACAATTTAGTGTTTGTGGGCTTAAGCAAAAATATGAAGTGCTTTTTTCGTTTCTGCTGTGAGCTACCAGTGGTAATTATTTGTAAGAGTGGAGGAAGTGTTTTGGCGTGCTCGTCTATGGAGACTGCAAAGCTAATGGATGTTCACAGGAACTGTAATTACAGTCTCTCCTGAATTTGGGACATGTCTTTTGAAGTTTATTGTTTTGATTAATACACAGTGCAGCTCTGTGACTTCAGTTAAACAAATGGCAGCACAAAGCAGATGGATTCTACCTCTGCAGCTTGAAGAGGTTGTTTGCAGCTATTTCTTGAAAATAACATTCCTTCAGTGATCGCTTTTATATGTAATAAGTGCAAATTAAGTAAGCCTGAATTGGCGTTTTGTAGTCTGCCAGGCAATCACTTTGATAGTCTGTGTTGGGGAAAAATATATCATCTCTTTAGAAAAAAACCCCAACTTAATATGAAAAAATAACTGGAATAGAACTTGATTAACGCTACTTATTCAAACAGTTGCAAAAATAAATGACATCACTTATCTTGTTGGTATATGAAATTAAAAGCAAAATTGTTTTAAAATGCATTCTATTGGAACGAGAACATTATAACAAAATGTTATTTTGCCAAAAAATGCGGATGAATGGAATCTAAGACTCAAAATTTAAAACAGTTTGTTGTTTTACATTCCTATTTATATCAGTTACCTTTTCTGGATGTATTTCAATGTTTAATTGGTTACAGTGTAACTTAAAATTGTTTTTGTAAAAATACTGTAGAAAAACTTGTAGGCTATTTTTCCTAGAAACAAAGAAGTTTCTTACAAACTCTTAATGAAATAAGCTCTTACTCTGACTTCCAGCACATTAGAACTTATTCTCCATTTAGCTGCTGAGAGCAAAGCAGATGGGCACTTTCGAGCTGCTTTCATGTGGCACACAGATCATATTTTATTCCATCCATTGTGTGGAGTTTAAATAAGGTAAAATTTCACAATTGTCTGGTCTAGGAAGGCAGAACATAAAATAAAACCCTGCCCCTCTGTGTATGAATTCTCAGCTGGCTGCCCAGGTGGGAGCAGAGTTTAATCACAGGGCATTCGTTACTTTGCCCGCCTGATTTTTTGAGAGCAGTAATGAAGATCATGTGGAAATGTTTAGTGTAAATAAGCAGCATATTGTCTTTCTAGAGACTTTCTAACTTTCCTCATTTCATTTACCAGAAGCCACTACTCTGAGCAGACATACACATAGTGGCAGAAGGGCACAGACTCTCTCATTTCTAGATTGCAAACCATGGGGTTTTTTTTGCATAAGTGACTTGTGTAAGGCTTCCCAGATCATTGCATTTTTCTGCAAATCCAGGAGCAGTTTCTCAGAGCTGGGCTATCTAATATTCCAGCTCTGTCATCTCTTGTTGTTACGTTCCTGCTCTGTGTATGGCTGCAGCAGGGATTGTCTGAGAGATCCGCCTTACCCTCCTCAAAGGTTAATGCAGATGGAGTAGAAGATGATGAGGTTTCCAGTTTCCTCCAATATGTAAAGTCTGCACACTGTGGTTACCTCTGCTGCTCATCCTACTCAAAAACGTAATACTAAATATTGTTTTCCTTTATTTATTACATACATTTGCAAGTGTAAAAGCAGCTAAAAAACCCCTTACAAACATTGCTAATTTTCACTAAACCTTACCTTTTTATTTTTCTTTACAATCTCTAGGTAGGATTTTCGGTATATTCCAGTCAGTTTTCTTCTAGTGCACTGGTGGAGAGCATATCCTCCACCATATGCTGTCTATGCTTCCAGTTGTGGAGGATGGGACTGTGACTAAAATTGGCCAATAGGCAGAATTACTGCCCAGTGTAGGAAATTATGTAGGACTCTGTGTGTCCATTTTCACCCAATCTTTACAGTTTCTTCACTGACTTTTCAGGTGAACTCATGTGGGGCAGAGAAATTGCTGTAGATGATTTGGCTATTATTATAGGTTTTGCAGTCTTTTTGTGTTTTCCTTTGCTCCTCTGGGGACTGAACAAAACAAATGCTGTGAGCAGACATGCTTGTCTGTCATGAGTAGATAAAGGCCCAGCAGTAGCAGAATCGGCATTTTTGTGCTGTGGAAGTTAGGGAAAAGATGCCTGGGAGTGTTGTGTGACCACACTGAGAGAGAGGAGGAGAGAGTAATTTATGCCATTTGTGTAGCTGGCTCCCTAATACCTGCAGTTATTAGAGTGATATTGTGGGAGGAAGGGTGGCAAAGCTCAGCTCTGCTCATGGCAGCCACCTCTGGACTGATTTCCCCCTTGTTTATAGGTGCTGTTTCGGTTGCTGTGCCGAGAGCTTTTGTGTAAAACTGGTGGTTGTGTTATTTTTGCTCTGCTGTTTCATGTCCTAATATGGAAAAACCTTTGTGCTAATAATATTTTTCATTTTGCTCTCATTAAAACAACTGATCAGCCTGGCTAAGTGAAAGCCAAAGTGCCTTTGTTTTGCACTAGAGCTGGAACTACTGAGGAACCAGGTGGGGGTGTTTGGCATATTTCATGCAGGCCACTTCTGCTAGCATAAGTAAATAGTTTCTTCATAAATGACAAGAAGTTTTCCTTTACAAATATATTGTATCATGTCTTGCAACTGTAGAGCCAACTTAAAATGAGTTCTTTTGGGTTTTTTCAGTCTAGGTAGCTTGCTGATATAATTAGCTGGAATTAACATTAGAAAGTATTTTATTTAATGATGCTTTTAGAATCACAGCACTAAATTGTTGTCTGCTGTATGAGGCCTTTGCATCCTGCTTCTGCTTTTTAGCTCAGAACTTTCTGTTAAAATGAAATTGCATTTGCTGTCAGCTGGGAAATGTTTTAGATGGACTTTCTGAGTCAAACAGTGGGTCAGGATTTTAAATTCCATCTAATTCCTCCTTTCTTCATTCACATCAACCCTGAAATTGGGGTTGATGTGAGGATGCTATTGCACACAGGAGATTGGCTGAGCTCGTGTCTTGAAAGCCTGGTTTAGCAGTGTATTAACTATTTTAAATCACTGAGGGTTAAATTGTACCTTTAACCTGTACTTTAAGATTTGGAATTACTGCCTTTGATACAAGAGGGAATGATCAGTAATTTTTAAGAGGTGTTTTTTTTTTACTGAATCAGATTTTTTAATTGCTTTAGTAAGAGTTAAATAAATATATAAAGTGGCAGGGAGAATAATCATCATCCCCAGAATGAAAACTTTCCTGTTGTGTCTAATATAGAGTGCTTAAACCTCTGATCTTTGAGCAAGGTTCCAGTTTTGTGTTCAGATTTCATCCTCTCCCCTTGGCTGCAACAAGTGAGCTTATCTGCCTATGTCTCTGAAGGTGGTGGGCAGGGCAGAGCAGAGAAACAGAGTGTGTGTGGCTGTTTGAAGGGGATGAGAGGGAGGGAATGGGGCAGAACAATTGCTTTCAGAAAAAATGCACTTTCTCCTTCCTTCTGTAGGATCAGCAGAGAGATGGACTTAGCAAGATGAAACCCAAACCCCTGTGTTCCAAGATGATCCCTGTGCATTTTTGAGCACTGTCTGTTTTGGAGCCTAGGACTATGAAATATTTTGGCAGGCTGTGCTCTGTCCTTGGCAAATATATTTGTCATAACTGAGGTGACTTTTCTGATGGCTTCTCCCAGTGGTTTTTGGCAGAGCACTAGAAGTTATTGAGTGAATTTTGCAGATGACAACACGAATACTGCAAATACTCGTTGCCTTTCCAGGTACACATATTAGTGTATAATTTGAGCTTCGAGTGTATGCAGTATTAAACTCATTGTGGATATAAGAAGAACTCATCAGAGGTGTATGACAAGCCTTTTCCTTCTCCTTCTCAGGAGCCCTTGGTTGTTAGAGATAACTGCATTGGAAAAAAGGTTCAGTGGAGTGTTCCAAAGAGCACACAGCCTTAAACAGACCTGGCAGACAAAGTGGAAGGAAAAGAGAAAATTACTTTTTCAGTGCCAGGTAGTAAATCTGTCACAAAGTCAAATGGGAGCCAGGGTTTCTGACCCTGGGTGTCCTGGGGGGCATCAGGCACAGCATCGGCAGCCGGGCAAGGGAGGGGATTGTCCCGCTCTGCTCTGCACTGGGGCGGCCTCACCTCGAGTGCTGGGGGCAGTTTGGGCACCACAATAGAAAAGATATAAAGGTATTAGAAAGCATCTAAAGAAGGTGAAGGGTTTAGTGGGGAAGCCATACAAGGAGCAGCTGAGATCACTTGGCTTGTTCAGCCTGGAGAAGAGGAGACTGAGGGGAGACCTCATTGCAGTTACAACTTCCTCGTGAAGGGCAGGACCTGAACTCTTCTCTCTGGTGACCAGTGACAGGACCCAAGAGAATGGCCTGAAAGTGAGTCATGGGAGGTTTAGGTTTGATATTAGGAAGTTTTTTCACCCAGAGAATGTTTAGGCACAGGAACAGGCTCCCCAGAGAAGTGATAACAGCACCAAGCCTGACAGAGTTCAAGAAGCATTTGGGTAAAACAGTATTTAGGCACGTGGTGTGAATCTTGGGACTGTGCTGTGCAGGGCCAGGAGTTGGGCTTTGATTATCCTTGTGGATCCCTTCCAACTGTGGATATTCTATGATTCTGTCTCCCACCACATGCTGGCTAGACCCTGCTGCTGAGTTGTACAAACCAGAGCAAAGTAGGGTCCCTTCATCACTGACACTGTGAGGGTCTTCTCAAAATCACTCACTGTAGAACAGTCTGTTGGCAGCAAGTTGGGGATGTGTGCATGTCAAAGTGAACGGAGCACACTGCCATTCTGACTGGTTCTGTGGGAACTGATGAGTCCTTCCCCTCACCACCACACACTGAGGAAAAATGGCTTTGCTTGTAGATACGGAGACAAGTAGTTATACAAAGCATAAATGGAAATAGTAATTTGTACAGCAGGCAATCAGGTGGAGGGAATAACTACTGCAATAAGTCACAGAGCCACAGACAGTAGCTGGATCTTTAAGAGGCCTGAATATTTTCCTAGTCATAATGTCACTGATTATACACTTCAAAGGGAACATAATGGTGGGTTAGTCCTCCTGCCATAAGGTGAATTGTTACTCCTCAGTTACATCCCAGCCTGGCCTTTCTGCATGTTGTCTGGGTAAGCTGAAAAGACAAAAAGGAGCAGGATCTGTAGTGTGGATCACATTTGCAAGGCTAACCTTGTGCTTTCTAAACTTGCTTGTGTATGTGCTTCGGGGGATGTACTTCCCTCTTTTGAGACTGACTGTTTGGTCTCTGTGTTTGATGTCTGAGTCAAACTGCTGGTCAGCTTTCATTTCCAAGCTGTTTTCTTTGGAAGTGAAAGCTTTAATTACTTATTTATTTTTGTTCTGCTGACATTCAAGCACTGTTGGTGTTCAGGGACCATTGCTGCTTAAAGATTCCACAGGCCCCATTTTGCCCCTGACTTGCATGTCTGGGAGCCCATTTGTTTCCAAGGATTTTTGTTGTTTCTAGTTAAAGCAGAATTTAGCAGTGCAGCTCAGCTTGATTGCAGCTCTTTTGATGAATCTCAAACAGAAACATAATTCTGCTTCATCTTGTGTTGACTCAGCGAGACTAAGAGGAATCAAAAAAGTAATAATGCCTTTCTCCCATCCTGCAGGAAGTTTAAAACCATTATTTGGAACGGAAGAGTAGATGTTGGTTCTGCACAATGAAAAGGAGAACACTTCTGCGAACAGAGCTATGCCATGAAGTTGTGTAGCTTAGCCAGTTTTTATTGATAATGCTATTTTTGTAATAAAAAAGGGTTTTAAGGTTATTTGCACAGGCAGCATTAAATAACTCACTTGGGGCTTTCCTGGAAGTAAATAGTAGCATCTGAAGGAATTTACTTCTAATTTCAGGGCAACCCCAAAATAATGAAAGCTTTGCTTAGTGTGAAGCATTCTACAGTGCAGGTGTCAGGCACATAAATTTGGGCAGTTTCTTCATGGTGATGGGGAGCTGTTACTCAGACTGACTGCAGCCACCAATGGAGCAGGAGAATGGCTTGACTCACTGCACATGGAAAGGGTTTTGAATTTCTGACTTTACTGGAGGGGTCTGGAAATGCAGCACTGAAAGCAGCAGCACCTGGTAAGGCCTCCAAGTATCTCTCTATGCAGTGCTTTTCTTTCACTCTAAAACTTTTCTTTCTGCCAGACAGTAAAACCTGTGATGCTCAGCTGAAAGGATTCCATTAGTAGCCCATCAAATGTGCATCACCCTGAGGAAGGATGTTTGGTGTAGCTTCAAGATTACCTGTGTCCTGATAAATGTCTCAATCTTTTGCCATTATGAATAGAATAGAATTTATGGCAAGGCAAACTTAGTTTACGTATGAAGAGACAAGATTATAAAAGAATTTATTTGGAAAGAAGCTGAAAAGCTTCTTTTTATTTAATGAGTCATGGATTGTTCTGCAGATTATCAGAATAATTCCTTCCTGTGCTTGCTTACCTAAGTAACACATTATTTTTCTTCAAGCTGTCTTGCACCTCAAGTGTTTTGTCCATTAAAATGATTCTGTGTTTTGGTTCTGTTACTTTTGCACAAAGAAGCATTTGTAAGCATGTACAGTTAGTATTTCTAAAGACTGTCTTTATAAAATAGGTGTTCAAGCATGGAATAGAGCATGAACAAACCAAACTAGGTCACGGGGGAAAAAAAACTTGATAAATGAAAGAACATTTCATTATCAAATCTGTAACTGTTTCAAGGACTGGCCTTTAGGTATTACAAAGGAGTTTGAATATTATTGTTTTTAAACTTTGACTCTCTGCAGACCTTACCATTTTTCTGGCCATATGGGCCACTCTTGGAGGAAGGACAAACATTCACAGAGTTCTGGGTAAATGTTAAACCCCCATTCCTTTAGAAATTTAAATCTGAGCTACGGACATTCTTGTAGGTAAAAAGCTTGGGAGAGGGGGAATAGGAGACAGGACAAGCAGAGTGCAGGAGCATAACACCAAACTGAGTTTTGCATATTCAGGAGTTAATAAATGGGTCGTGTGTGTGTGAATGACACCAAATGCTGTGGTTGTTGTAATCCCCTTTTAATAAAGGGATTGACTTGCAGTACCAAACGACTTACATAATTCTACATGCTGTATTATCTGTTCCAGGGGGTTTGAAGCTTTATGTGTTTGCTAGCCCTCCTTACTTTATTGCACTGACTGCAGAAATTGCTTTTCTGAAATGTTGTTTGTGGTCATCAAACAGGAACTGAAAGTACTTTGTCCCATACTGATGGCCCTGTAGATGACATGGGCCAGGGAGATGACATGAGGCTGAGTCTCAGCTAAACCTCTGGCCAAAATGCATCCAAGTGGTAGCTTTTCATTTGAAAAAATAATGGAAAATTTGTGTGAGTATGTTGGTTTTGCAAGTACTCCCTTGGGCCCACATAGAAATACTGTAATGGGAATGACAGTGCTCACGTGCTGCCCGTGTCAGAGTGGTGTCCCCTGGCACGGAGCAGGACAGGGTATCCACCAGCCTGTGCTGATGTGCCTGCTGAAAGAGCCTCAGGCAGCTGTTTGGTGTTTTGCTTCATTGTGTTTTACCTCAGCACTAATTTCACTGTTCTAGTTTTGATTCATCTCTAGGTTTGCATGTACACACACAGACTCTAAGCTCCTCCTTTCATTTTTTGGCAAGACCCACATTTTGCCCCTGTGGTGTAATGCCTGTCTGACCATCGTTTGGTATCTGAGCTTGTCTAGAAAGGGAAGTTCAAGTTTGTTTGTAGAGAAGCTGATGTGGCTCTGATTCCTGGCAGAGAGGTTTCAGCGTGGCAGCCCTCGGGGGAATGGTGATGCTGTGAAGAGAGGAGCAGGTCCGGTTCCAGCAGAAAGCTTGAGTTGAAGAGAAGGGCGCAGAGAAAGAAGACAAAAGAATGGTGTCATCTGGGAAGGTCTTGATTCCACAGACAGTGCAACAAGCCACACTCCATGTGATTTCACAGGGCTGCTTCAGGGGGCAGCAGTGCTTGCACTACACATCTGTGTCAGAGGGATTTCAGCACCCTGTGGGCACTCCCTGCCTCCTTTCCAGAAAAGAGGTCCTGAAACAAGACCCTCATTTGCTGCTGACCATTTTCCCGGTCACCATCTCTCTTTTACTGCTGGGTCTAGTAGAAAGCCTTAACGGTATGAAAATCTAAAAATCTCAACTAAAAGCTTTCCTGGTTTCTCCCAACCCACCCCAAGTTGTTCTGGATCTAAAGTGATCCTTCTGAAATACAAGAGGAAAGTAAGCCATCTGACTAGATGACCCCTGTCCCTGTTAGGTAGAAAATGATTTTTCAGAAAATCTTGTACTGGATGAACATCCAGCTTATGCATTTTAGCCTAATTTTTAAGCAAAAGCTATCTTAGCTGAATGCTTTAAAAAATAATGGAATGGAAAGTCAGAGAGATCAAGTACCAGACATGCTGCTGGTCCTGCTACCTTCGTCTGTTTGTCTGTCTCTTTACCTGTAGTGTAGCATCGTTAGAGTAGTGTGAATCCTGCTGTGAGCATCTAATTCCTAAGCTGGCATTTCAAGGCAGAAGAGAGGTGAGCTTTTGTCCTTTAGAGGTAAACCTGTGAAAGCTGGGTCTAGACAACTGGAAGGGAATGTGACTGGGGGGGATACATGGGCTGCTTTAAAATGAATGGATTTATTACACAATTCTCCTGCTAGGTTGGGGACATTTGCCTTTATCATCTAATACTGTTCTCTCTCTCTGTATATATATGTGTGTGTATATATATATATATTAGTGGGAAAATGTTTATCTTCTGCACTCTGTTTAGAATTTCTCAGTCAAACAGAAGTACTTAAGATTAAGACCTTAATATTTAATAAGTTCTCAATTGTTAGAGAGCAGTGAGCCTGCCAGTGTGAGATTGGGCTGGCAGCTCAGTGGATTAATGGAAACATAGAGCTCGATTTAAAAGCCCTGAATGATAATCTTTAAATATACTTAGGCATTGTGGCTGTGCAGTTTCCCTGGGGAATCATCATATTCTCTACTTCAAAAATTTCACTGAAGACTTAACTGAAACTACAGCTCAACTTTGCCTACTGGGAAATCTACTTTCATTCCTGGGGCTTAGATTCCTTCTGTGTACATCTGTACACCCAGAGTGTGATTCCTTGTGGGTTTTCACTTATATATTTTTGCTGCAGGAACAGTTTTACACAGACTTGAAAAACAAAAATTGCAGAGTTGAGCAACTTTCCTACCTGAACAGAGATCTTGCTTAGGCTTTCAAACAAGCAAATGTTGCTATTTGAAAATACTGAAGTGAAAATTACATTGATGCTTGTGATATGTGATCTCAATAAGGTAGACAGAGGAAATAACTTTTTTTAAAACTCCTATATGTGAAATTCTCTGGTGCTTTGGGTTCATGTAACCCATTTCAATAGTACTTCATTCTCTGACAGAGATCTGCGTAGTCCCACTGCAATGATAGTGTAGACACAATGTGGTGCATTCTGGGATGTCCTCAGACAAATTGAAAGGCTTGAGAATTATAGGAGATTGCTTTTTCTCATTTTTATAAGAACCTGCCAGTCTGAAAGGTGTCTAGACTTTGAGTTGCTTTAGTTGTGTATACATTTCTGGGGATTATCTCAATTTCAATTTAATTTGCCATTTCACTTCATGCTATAAAGCTTTCAGGGAATCTTTAATTTCAGTGAGAGCTCACTAAATTAAAATGAAAACGAAATAAGCTTGCATCATCAGCACTGAGAGTGGCAGTGTTATCCTGAATTTCTCTTAATACTTCACCAGAGCTGCTTGTGCACATAAGGCACCAGGGTACTCAGTTGTTCAGCACCTGATCTGACTGTAGCTGAACCACCCTTGTGTTCTGCGTAGCTGCACTGATACTAAGAAAGCTTTTTCACTTGCAGGATACTGTGCTCCATGTAACAGTGACAGAACAGCTGTGACAGATCAGCTGGGACATGCCGAGTTCTTTTAAACCATGGAACGGTTTGGGTTGGAAAGGACCATAAAGATTACCTTGTCCCAACCCCCCAGCCCTGGCCCAGGGACACTTTTCACTAGATCAGGTTGTTCACAGTCCCATTCAGCTTGGCCTTCCAGGGATGGGGCATCCATTAACTCCTCTGAGCAACATGTTCCAGTGCCTCACCACCTTCACAGTCAAGAATTTATTTCTAATACCTGTTTCTTCTCCAGCCTGAAAATCCCAACTCTCTCAGCCTGTCCTCACAGGAGAAGTGCTCCAGCCCTCTGAGCATCTTTGTGGCCTCCTCTCGACCCGCTCCAGCAGGTCCACGTCCTTCTTATGTCAGGAGCCCCACAGCTGGATGCAGTACTGCAGGTGGGATCTCACTAGAGTGGAGTAGAGAGAGAATCAGCTGTCTCGCACTGCTTTTCTTTCTGGGATTCAAGAGCACACTGCTAGGTCCCGTCGAGCTTCTTGTCAACAGCACTGAAGTCCTTCTCCTCAGGGCTGCTCTCAGTCCTGTATTTGTATTTGTGTTTGCCCAGCCTGTCAGGATTTCCCTGACTCCAGTGCAGGACATTGGGCTTGGCTTTGTTGAACTTCCTGAGGTTCCCATGGGCCTGTCCAGGTCCCTCTGGATGGCATCCCTGCCCTCCCACGTGTCGGCCGCGCCGCGCAGCTTGGTGTCATCCGCAGACTTGCTGAGGGTGACTCGATCCCACTGCCCACGTCACTGACAAAGATGTTGAACAGCGCCGGTCTGAACACTCCTCCTGGACCCCCATGGAGCACCACTCGTCACTGGTCTCCTCTTGGACTTTGAGAGGGACCATCCAGTTGCTTGCTTATCCACTGAGAGGTCCATCCATCAAACCAATGTCTCTCCAGTTTAGAGACAAGGCTGTTGTGCAGGGCAGAGTCAAATGCTTTGTGCAAGTCCA
>VZTA01012736.1:0-19468 GCA_013398855.1 Mohoua ochrocephala | reverse complement strand
CTCTTGCAGGCTTTCAACAGCACCAATCCCACTATGGCTAGGCAAGTGCATGCCTGCTGCTCTTGCACTATCAAGGCACCACTTGTGTCCTGTTTCTCTTGTTCAATGCAAGTTTGGAGAGGGAGTGCACTACCCTCAGCTCCATTTCCTCAGGGGATCTTGCTTATGTAAGAAGCTTGTCTGTGCTTCAAAAGGACTCCAGGCTTGCTGCACTGTCTGGACCTGTGGCTTCTCTGCTCTCCCTGCATGCACTTCTCACGCATCTCTGGCCAAGAAGCACAGCTGGGCAAGTTTTGAAAAGTAAAAAGCGTGCTTGTCATTGACTTGCATCATACTTTTGAAAATATTCTACCACACACCTCTTCTACATTTGTGTTTGGTCAGTACTGATCCTCATTCTCCACATTCTCACTTTTCAGGTAAGAGGGACTGCTTGGCCTGTACTCCTGCTGCTACTCTTGGTGGCTTTTCTTGGCCAGACTGCAAGGGATTTTTTTCAAGCTAAACTGAAGAACACATCAGCCTCCTGCCTACATGTGCACATTGTGTTAATGCTTGTGAGCATTGGTTCTGAAAAAGATACAGGAAAAAAAAAGAACAAAACCCCCACCATAAAATAAAATCTTAGTTTCCGTTTGCAGCCTTTTTTGATTTGTGTCCTTAAAAGTTTTTAGAACTGAAAACCCCCTGGTATTTCAGGCAAATAATGATCTTATTGTTACTCAATGTCATTGAGTTCTGAGGTGAGGAGAGAGGGAAGCTGTTTTGGAATAAACCTACATCAATTGCCTAGTCCAGCTGCTGGCCAAACACTGCAACTCTGCAGTTGCTCTACCACCTAAGCTTCACCTGCAGCTAAACCCTCACCCTCGAGAGAGACCAGCTCTAGGAGTGACCAGGACTTAAAGGCATTTCTAGCTCTCATTTTTGAATATCCAAAAGCTCCTTGGCAGCCCATTTAGAGCCCTAGCATCACAGGAATGCTGAGCTTGCTCTGCTACCTAAGTCCTATGCCACTGTCCTTTGCACCTGTCAAATTTACAGGACGACCTACCTACTCTATGATTTAAGTTTAACTTCACAAACTCATTAAGAAATACCACAAAAAGCAAATTACAAAGATGGCCACAATCCCTTTCTCCAGACCACTCTAGCATGTGAATTTACCTATTCACCACTCAACTCATGGTACTTCACAGCTTATAACACGTAAGGTTTAATATTGTGCAACTATGACCAACATCCAGAAGAATTACGTACCCAACAGACAAGTGCACTCATACTTCCTCCTCCATCATGCTGCATTTACTACCTGACACAAAAAAGCATGAAAGCCTCAGGAGTTCAGCAGCTGTTGGATCTGCGGTCTATGTTTACTGCCATAAGTTAATGGATTCTTACCTCATTTCCCAACATATTTAAAGGTTGCAAGAGACAGCAATTTGCAGGCAAGAATAGGTGCAAAATTGTCCTGTAGCTCTTTCTTATGAGATCATTAAGAAATAAAGGAAACTACCATCACAAATAAGGCCTCAATAGCATTTTGCCCTGACTAGTCTTGCACGTGAATTCACCTATCCACCACTTTAAATCATAGTGTTTGATAACTTATAGCCCATAACTTTTAATATTGTGCACCTACAAGTCAATCTCAAAAAAATGAAGCCGACATGAAAGTGTTCGTACATCGTCCTCCATCACAGTATGGGTGGTCCCTGTAACACAGAAGGACGTATAAAAGTCTCGGAAGCCCATTTGCTGTTGGATCATTGAAAGCTTCCTAAGTTGATGTTTTGTTCTTTCCAGCTTGAAGGTTTATTCTCTACTACTTCCATAAGTTTATCAAATGCCTTCTGGTATGCCCACAGAAACCTCTGTCAGTCTTGCCTTGCACCTAAAGGCACTCATAGAGCCTTTGGTAGGTCCCTGATGCCTTTGAAACCCTATCTCTAAACTAAATTTTTATCCTTACTTTTACTATAAGCCATCTACAGTTGTCTATAAATGCCTGCTGATAGCCGCGCACCACAGCCCATGGAGAGCCTTTTAATATATCCCATGAAAAACCTAAAGCCATCTGGAGTGCAGTAGGGGCATCTGCTGATGTTTTTCTTCTCCTCACTGGTCTGAGAATGCTTTTTAATCGATCTGCTGTGCAAATCTAGAACCTTCGGATGCCTTCCGATCTGTCCACAGGGCCTCCACATGCCTTTCATTGTACCTAACAGCCCCTGGAGTGTCTTTGGTGCACCCCCAAGGTACCTCTGAGTGCCTATGCATAAACCTATTCCTAACTCAAGGCATACAGCTGCAGTCACACTCAGTGGTATATGGGGGCATTCTGGTGTGCAGCATGCCTTTCCAAACACCTTTTGATGTATCCCAGCAGTGGTTTTGAGTCATCAGGAGTTCACTGGGTCATCTGATTACCTTATTGTTCCCTCTGCTCCTGTGCATCAAACTACAGGGACAGGTAATGGCTGCTTTCAGCTTTTGCTGTTTATAGCTTTGTCTTACTTCACCTGAGAGTGTTATGATAAAAATACTGGCCTTGAGCCTAGCCAGGTACTTGGACACTGCATCACTGCTGTTCTAGTCTGAGCAACAGACATCTTGACTGTATTATAAAGGAATAAGAAAAAGAAAAACCAAAATAATCATTTACATGTTTAAACAGGCCCATTCTTTTTACAGCAGAACAATCTTCTGATACACTTTAGGCCTTAAACAACATTTACAAAACTAAAGAGTGCCCGAAAAGGAACAGAATTATAACAGAAACAAAAAGTTTCTATTGAGCACCTAAGCCAAACTGGTCAACAATTTCAAATGAAAAACACTTACGAGCTCGTTCAGTTCAGAAAAGCAGATTTTATTTCAAACAGCAGCACATACATACAAACATTTTCAAAATATACATATCTCAAAACAAGAGACTGCATTTCATTAACCACCTTGCTGTGATTTATTAACTGTTAAATTATATTTGGAACCAGGCGGAGTTTCTGCACCATAGTCTTCCTATGAGTTGGATGCTCTCATGTTTCATCATTGGTATAATCACACAGTAGAATGGTTACTGCCAGTTACTGCCAGTACCTCATAGAAAAGAACCCACAGAGCTTGTATATTTGCTATCACCTGGTGGTTTCAGCTACTTAAGTATTTTAAATACAGAAATATTATTTTTAACAGGTATGGCAAATCATGAACTTCAGGGAAACACTTTATGCATGCCATAGACAAAGTTGATTGGCTGTATACATCTCTGAAGGAAGCTTCCTGAACCAGGACTAATTCCAACAGAAGCAACACAGCAGCATTTTGGTAAGGAAAAAAGACAACCTTTCCTACAACCCTTCCCTTTTATTCAGACGCAGAATAAAGATTAAAATAATCAAAATTTGCTTACATTTCTCTATCTTTAAAAATACGATTGTATTACCAATCTTTTTGTTTTACCACAGCTTAAGAAGTGTCAGAATATGCTACATATAAATATCTTAACCCATCCACCATTTATCAATTCCCCGTAGAAGTATTTTCTACATAAATCTGCTTAAAATATTATTTAAATATAACATCTTACTAGGAAAAAAAGAACATATCATCAGAAAATTCAGCTTGCAGGTAATTTTCAATGCACTAGAATGCACACAATGAAGCTGCTCAAATTATGGCAAAAAACTTGGTTTTCTTACGGTGGGGGTGTGTTGTGTTTGAAAAACACATGCAAATAGATTAAGAATAAATGGTGATCACTTCACGTCCACTGCCTCGGACTAGGAGAACTCTATCCAGACCTTCTGTCAGAACTTCCAGAAATTCCATGTCTGAAATACCATCTGGTCAAGGAACTTATTCAGAAGAGAAAGAAAATAGCTAGTAATCTCTCAAAAAGTCTGACATATAATGCAAAAATAGAGTTCAACAATTTCATCAAAGATTTTTTCTGTGTCACCCTTTACTGTCCCGTTACCTGGTTATTCAAGTGGAAGTGAGGCCTAACTTGGGGGAAATTCCTAGTTTTGCCCTACTCACCTACAAAAAAAGATAAAAGTAGTAAATTTTAAAATTAGTTCAAAGTTAAGAAATGCTTTTTTATATCAGTAAAAAACCCCCCTCCCTCACCACTACCAAGATTTTTTTATAACTCTCTTTGTGTCATTTTCTTGAAGGCAGACTTAAGTTTACCATACTTACTAATGGTTATCCCAACAGGTAATGGCAGAATCACAAAAATGAAATTCTCAGTTTCAAGAAATATGGAATCAATACAGTAGAGGATACAGTTTTCATCCCCTTTTCTGTTTTTAGGAGGTCCAGGCATATTCAGAAGAACTAGCTGAGCATGCTGTGATTTATTAAGCACTACTCCGTTGAGCTTCACAGCAGTGTGCATTCTTCTCACATTTGACTGATTTCTAGCATGCAAAGAAACATTTTTAAGCATTGTCATAATACTCATGATGTTATTTATTTGAAATTATAAGTATGTAAAACAAGCTATTTTCATGGACACCAGTATTTGTACATATTCAAAATAAATAAGAAAATGCAATACCTTTGACAAGAACATTTAACTCTGAAATTCAAGCAGTTCTAAGTAAATTGTCAGAATGCACAAATCTTCCAGTTGTCAATTATTGTTTACCAAGATGAACCAAAACCTTGATTTCAATAGAAATTAAAGTTCAGACAAGAACCCCTAAGAATCCAGTTTATTGAGTTATATAAAAAAGTAACTGGATTTATACAAGAATTTCGAGACAATGAAATTACAGGAATGCAATGGAAAGATCACAGTATTTGTGTTGTACAGTACAAGATTTTACTCATGCTCCTTTGGAAACATTACAAAATTCTATAAGCCAGTGAAGAAAATTCAGAAATACCATAGAATTTTGAAAAAATTACTAGCTTCTCATGCCGTAAGAGTAAGGCAGTAAGCAGTGGACTGAAATTGAGCCTATCCCCTTACATTATCAACATTACCTAATATTTTCCTTGTTGCATCTACAAATGTAATTGTTGTAGATTTGCGCACAAGAAGAAAAAACTGCTAGGATTTAAAAAATGTCCTTTTTTTAGTATTTCTCTTGTATGGTTTAATTGTTTTTCAGAACAAAATAGAAGAACAGTTTCCTTACAGTTCTTGAGAAACAGCTATTTGTGTAAAGTTAGCCATGGCTGGAAATGAGTCATATGCTACAGTATGACCAAAATATTCAAAGTCTAACTTAGTCCATTCATCCAAAAGATCTGCCCAAAAGTAGATTTTTTTAAAAAAATAAATAGTTAAAAGGCATTTGGCCTGAAATTTAGTGGTCAGCGGAAACCAGCCCTATCAATTCAATTGATTCTCCATGCCCTGCCACCCCCGATTTTCCCCCTACAAGAAAATGACATTTCTAAAACTGAGTTTATCAGTCCCTCCTGAGGGATTTTCTATCATGGTGGCCATCTGTCCTAAGAACCAACTATACAAAAACCATATATGGAACAAAGGAATGCTTGAAGCATAAGTTTTTTAGAAGCAGAACTGCATTTTGAGAAGACCAAACGAACTATGAAGAGAGGTGAGATTGTATAACTGAGATGTATAAATATTGATGCTGAAACACTGTTAAACTAAAAATAAAATGCAGGGTGTAACTTTGTGACAGAGTGGGCAAAAATTCAGCACTGAAATAAAGGCTCGCGGTGTGTAAAATGTGAACTGAGGCTGACTAACATCACTTATCCTTCAAGCACTGGTAGAACTGAAATCATACGTAGTAGACAAAGTAAACTTCTAAAATTTTCATAAGAAGATCAATTTGTTAAGTAGATGAAATTAAGAAAATGCTGAACTCTGAAAAAAAGCAGAGCAGTCAAGTGAATTTCACTCAACAGATGTAGTATCCCATTTTGTGTGCTGTCATACCCAATGTATGTCCGAACTTAGGTTATTTCTCCACATGCATGGGTTGGTAGAAGGCAGGAAAGAACTGACTTCTGATGAAACATGAAAGTTCCCTTTGTGAACAAATATTCCTTATTGTCCAAGTAGTAATAGCACAATGGGAGGCTATTCTTCCAGAATAAAAATATATTCATTTTTTAATGCAGTTGATTAGAACACTAATACTATGCTGGTGCAGAGGAGTACTGTCAAGGTTTATATTCTTACAGAAACTAAAACATATTTTGTGACTTAGCTTGAATAGAAAGTTGATAATATTTAAGAGAACATTAACAAGTCACAATGATGAATATTTTTTCGGTGACGTGCTAAATCACATCGTATTAAACAAGGAACAAAAGAATACATGCATTGAAAACTATGATTTAGAAACATGCATACAATGTACAAGATCACAAGAACCAGAGAGCCCAGCCTATGTTGTTTAAGTGAAGTGAAATTTAGACTTACAGATTTCCCCATTCTCTATGTGAAAGGGAAGCAAATGCATAGAAAAAAAAAAATTATGCCATCAGGTACATTATGAAGTCAACAATATTAATATACTGTACAGGCACACAAAGTTTGAACTGTAATTTCTACCCCAACTACACATTTGTAGTTTTAAAATAATAATATCTGAAATCAGTGTCTTGCACAATTCTAAAGTAGTGATAAGAAATATTTCAAAGATACTAATTTAAAAAACTCTTTAACAATTAGAGTATAATGTAGCCCAGGACAATGCTTTAGAGCATGAGCACAATAATTTTTGGAATGTGCAGAAGGCAAACTGTTTCTAAAGAGCTCAAAGCAAATCCATAAAATAACTTAGGATTTTAAGGTACTGATTTTAAATATGCTTTCTAACTGCATTGCCAACAAGTCCTAGATTTAAGATATGTTTCCTTTAGATATTAAGATTTCCCTTGACATCCACAGTTTTGGTTTGGTCATGTGCAGAAAACAATTTAAGCTATGCTTCTAAGTGCATTCTTCCAGAACTAAGAAAAGACACATGTGAATACTTAAAATCACAACATGAGGAAACAAACAAGCTGATTTCCTTTTCCTTCTGTCATCGCTTTTGTGTCTACTACATTGGTTTGAAACAAGGAGTAGCTCTTATCTATTTAAGAAAAAGATATTAAGGAATATTTAAAACAGGAAATACTTAATATAGCAAGACATATATAATCCCCCATATACACAAGTTTTATATTGCTTTAATTTACAGGATGACGGCTGAATGTCCATTAAAAAAACCAACCAAACAAAAAAAAACCCCAACCCCCCCCCCCTTCCCAACAAAACATCCCCACACCCAAAAACCATGCACTCAACATCAAAACCACAAGCTAAATGTCTTGAAAGACTATCTGCTTCTTTGGTACTCCCTCTAATACCAAATACAATAAAAATACACTAATTTTTCACCCACAGGAAGAAAGAAAAAGTCATCATTAAGCTTTTTAACATATATGCTTTCTCGTACAATCCAGAAGTTGAGTTTACAGCTTGAAGTCTGTCAGATTTAAACTTCACTCACAACATTCTCTTTACAGTCACAGTTAAAAAACAAAACCCAGATAAAACAGCCAACTAGAACTCCTCCCCCCATTAAAATACACAAAATGAAATAAAAAGCTCCAAATACCACATGCATACTTACGGCTTCATGTTGAAAATATCTTTAAAGCCAGACACATTTGAATCCTTGTTTTTATGCTTTTCTGCTACAAACTTTTCTTTAGTCCAGGTCATTTGCACTTTCTCTGGCACAGCAGCAGCCACACTTGCTTCGACTGGTGGAGCAGAGTGTGAGGCAGTGTTTCTGTCATGGATCAGCTGGGCCTGGCCACAAAACAAATAACCACCCCAAGATTCAGCCAAAACCAGCATTTGCAAATTACACGTTATTAAAATTTTGAAAAGGAATTTCACAGCAGTAGAATCAAGGAAGCTAAAGAAAACTGCTCCTTACTTTGTGAACAAATATGAGACTATTGTGACTTCAGCATGAAGTGAAATTGCTTGTAAAAATGTACTTACTTGTTTATATTTGCAAGACTACATCTTACCTGGAACATAACTTTGGTAATGAACTCAAGTGAAGTTGAATTTCACCAGAGAGTATTTTACTAACATCAGGGTGTTTTGCCAATGAAAAACTTGAAAGCCAGTACTCTTATTGTTCATGCGTTACATTATTTCACAGATACTGTTGTAAACATTGTCCATTTCACATGCCTTTAGCTGAACTACCCACATGACTCTCATGACGCCAGTATGGGACTGGCTGAATTGAAGGCTAGCTGTAGATTTAGAGTATTAAATTAGACTATTTATGCCTGCAAGAGCAGGCATATTACATAACAAATCCAACCAATCTAGCCATGAAGGGGCCTTCTCTTCCCTTTTAACAGTAGTAACTCAAATCAGCTTCAAGAACACAGAAGCGCATATGCAAGTTGGAAGAATATTGTGTTTTCTATTTTCCATTCCCCTTGCTTCTTTGGAGGAAAGAGAGATTAAATATTTAACACATTATTTACTTACTTTCCCTCATAATACTTTGCCCATAGACTTCTCTATTTCCATCAAATGCAACACAAATATAGTACCTTAGACTCTGAAAATTGTAAGTGCATTGGTATTTGGGGGCAGGATTCTTTTCATGCTTTGGAGTTTTCTGTTTTGGAGGTGGTATTTATTTTTTCCTGTGATTTTTTTGTTTGTTTTTTTTTTGCTTTTTGTTTAAGATATTTAACAGTTCTGAAAGCTATTCAGAGACTTGTTAAATCATGAGTTGAAGCTCCTGTTCCATTTGGGAACCTCAATTATTCACATTAGATGTGGTCATGGTCCCTCCACATGTATGTCATTTAAGAATTTCATGCAGGTCAATAAAAAGCATGAATAAAACCCAAGCAGATGAGAATACTACTTTTATTCTCAGAAAAGCAATTTGTGTAGTGGTTCACAAACTGTAATTGCAGGTGGTTTTAAATGCCTTTCGGCTTCTGTATATTTCCTAAATTATTTCCTAGTCCTTATCCTTCAAGATTCCCAAATTCTAGAGTGCAGTTCTGAGGTTCACATAAATATCTCTTAGTTTGATGGTCTTCCTATGTTCACAGATGATTAAATGATGATTCAACACCACAAATCAGAAGTTCCTGTGAATACAGTTCTATCATGAGAATGAAAAAAGCTAACAAATACATGCCAGTATTGTAAATACCATGCAGCAGTATCTGATGAACTAAAATCTCAAAGGAACAACTGTAAGATGAGTTCAGTACAACTATGCTTCAATGGAAGAAAATTTGCCATGTTTAGTAAAACAGTGAGACCAAGAGAAATTCTGGACCTATAATACACGTTTATAAAAATGCAAACACAACAAAACTATATTCTTGTGCTATTTTGATACCAAATTCAATTCATGAAACACAACACGTTGCTCTCTCACTCCATGATGAAAGGGAAATACAACGGTATACAGCACTTCAACAAACTAGGCTACACATTTTAGATATGAGCAACACTTCAAGTGCACACTAAACTCATTGATTACATCAGTCCATTTCCTTTCAATGTCACCACGCAGAATGCAGTAATGACATATATGGGTTAATAATGGGTTGCAAATAATAAGCATAGAAATCTCCTTAAAAGACCTAGTATATCAATACAGTCTCCGAGAATCTTCAGTATTTCAATAGAGAAACTATAAAGGAAGTCAATGGTTTGTGAAAGCATGAAATATGTTTATTAATGTAACACTCTGCTTCTGGCTCTTAAGAAAACAGGCACTCTCAGAAACATGTTTCTTTTACGGAAAATAAGTGTGAGAAAGAGAATATAGTTCATGTCACAGAAGCATCATCTAGGGACAAGAAATACAGGGTAAGATAATGAATGTAGAAAAAATTATTAATAACTGCTCCGTACAATGAATGATTAAGTTGTTCATGTGTAATTCAGTTTGCAATAGTGGCACTTAAAGTGTTGCAATGGAAAATATGTCTAGTCAGCACTATGTCCAACTACCTCTTCCTCTTGATAATCATTAGTCAGCAGTGCCTGAGCATCTTGGACAATGGACAATGGACTGGAGTAGCTTTTTCTTCTAATTGAGCCTCGAGACTCATCTGTGATGCTCTGAATCTGGGACAAAAAGGTTACCAATGACAAAAAAAAAAAAATCTACAGAAAAAAGCAGATATCATATTCTTCTTCATTTAAATAGATGAAATGTGGTATCAGCTTATAAGGCTCTTTTTAAAATGTTTAGTAGTTAGTTATGAAGCCCCTTTACAGACATTTGTGAAAACATGAAGCCAATTGAGTCCTTCAGTTTCCATTGGAAGCTCAAATATTCACTTGTTTTGTGAGGGTCACATACTTTCATATATGCATATATTCAGGTGAATTTTTTTACTCAATTACAATCAGAAACATGAAAAAAATTAAAGCATGTGAGAAAGCTACTTTCCAACTCTAAAAACCTAAAATTCTAATGATTCACAAACTATAACTTTGCTCCTCACCAGCATGCACCCAAATTTCGGCCAATGTTACCTAACAGCACAACCCAACACAATTTGGTGGGGAAAGGATTATTACCTTCTCACAGGTCCCATTATCACTGCCTGGTTCAAGAGTCCTTAGTGAGGATTAACCAGAGAAAGAAGCCAACAACCACCAAAAAGGGAAGCAAGAAACTCAATGAGGCTCTACATTTTCCTTCCCCTTTGTAGCACTATTGACAAAGTCAAATAAATAAATGTTTGCCAGTTACACCTAAGTTGCCTATCTTATGCTTTGCAGGCACATGTTATATTTACACCAGAATAGAAGCAAATTGACCAAGTTTTCCAAAAAAGTAAACAAAAATCTGATGAGTCCTCGATCCCCAGTTCTACAAGAAAACCCAGAGGCAAGATAAAATCAGTTCTATTTTTAAAAAGTGACAGGAGAAGGGAGGGTGAGGGTGATTGCTCAGGAATAAAAGCATGCCTATGACTGACATAGCAAAAGAACACTGTACAAAACCAAATGTTCCTCTTTGAGAAGGTCTGAGCCTCACTTGAAGGTGTACATGCACAAAAGTGAGGTTAAAGTACTAATCTCGGTGGTAACAGGAAACCAAATTACACTCACCATTCAAAGCTGGAATACCAGGTTATATTTGAATGCCTGGAGACAGACGATAAAAAGAAAAGCAATGCTAATTTGAACTAGCGATACTAATAAAAGAAATGTTTTGGAGGTCAGCAAAAAAATGAAAAGAATGGTTCAGCTCATTTAAGAAAAGATGATCAGAGTAAGAATGGGCCTGGCACACTGAGTGCGTATACTCATCTTGTATATTCCTCCAGAGGAAGTGAAGACATAAATAAACCACATTTTCTTATGAAAATACAAAAGAACAAGGTAGATTTAGATATCCTGATCAGAAACAACAGATAGATATGACTTTTATTCTTGGACAAGGCAGTAAATATTAGGGGTTCTTGGAATTATCAAGGAGTTTACTTCAGACCATGAAGTAAATTCAGTGGTATTTTGAATGTCTCAGTGTTGGGGTTTTGACACTGACTAGAAGCCAGGCACCCACAAAAAACTATCCACTCATTTTCCTCTGCTATAGCTGAGCAGAGGAGGGGAAATTAAAACAAAAACTTCATGAGTTGAGATAAAGATTAGGGGAAAAAAACACTCTAAGGCAAAACTGGTTCAAAACTCAAACAACATAAAGAAGATTTATTATTAACAGAATTAAAAGCAAAAAGGGTAATGAGAACTAAAATAAACCTTTAGAACACCTTTCCTTCCCTTCCCAGTCCCTCCCACTTTCCCACTGACTGCGCAAGGAGACAAAAGCATGGGGTTTTGGTCAGTCTTTCACTTCCTAGAAATCTTCCTTCAGTATGCTTAAGGAAAGGAGTTTCTTTCTTCTGCTCTGCCGGGGGATCCTTCCAACGGGAGATAGTTCTCTGTGAACTTTTCCAGTGTGGTTTTAACTTTCACGAACAGCAGCCCGCCCGACCTGCTGTAAGGTGAAGTCCCTCCCACGAACAGTGCAGTCTTCCCAAAACTGCACATCATGGGTCATTTTAGTTCATGGGGTTTAGTCTTTTAAGGAGAAGCTGTTCTGGTTTGAGAGCAAGGCCTCTCTTTCTCTACCTCTAGAAGCAAGGGTCTTCTCTCTCTGTTCGAGTTCCTCACTAGATTACAGCTTTTCAGCATCCACGTGCTCCAGCATGAGCACTTTTCCTCATGGGCTGCGCGTGAATCTCTGCATCCCCTCCATGCACTTCATGAATTATACGGAAACAATTTGTTGTGTCATAGTCCTCACCATGGCTTGCAGAAGAATCTCAGCTCTGACACCCGAAGCACTTCCTTCCCTTCCCTCCTTTCACTGACCTCGGTGCCGCCATGTTGGTTCTCCTCATGTGTCCTCACTTTTTCTTTTCTCTGACTCGGAAGAAAATTGTTGTCTGTAGGTATTATTGTTCTCAAGTTCTATCAATTGAAAAGTTCTTATAGAGCTTCGCTGCACTGAAAAGGTTGATCGTCTGTGTTCTGTGTCAGGGAATTGTTCGCCATGTTTTCGTTGCTGGCCGTGCGGTCCCTGCCGGCACCACACGGGTGATCCTGGCCACACTGCTCCCGCCCTCAGGAGGGCTTCGGCCTCGGGAGGGCCCCGGCCGTGCGGTCCCCGCCCCAGCCGGGCTCTGGCTGTGCACTATCGGCCGAGCCACCCTGGCCACATGGGTGCTCCCAGCACTGGTCCCAGCCACATGGTCTCAGCCATGTAGCTGCTCTTGGCGCTGGGATGGCTCTCCTGGTGGCATGACCCTGGCTGCCGTGCTGGGAAGGGCCTCGGTGGCTGCGCCGGGAAGGGGCCCTGCAGCCCCCTCACCATCCCTTGGAGAGGAGGAAAAAAGAGAGCTTCCCACGCTTTTTCTCTTTCTTAAATATGCCATCAAAGAGGCGTTACCAACTTCTCTAATTGGGCTAGTAACCTGCCCATCATCAGAGCCTTCAGCGATTGGTTCTGTGCCGGACAGAGTAGAAGCTTTGAGCAGCTTTCTCCTGCCCACTATAAACTAGACCGTTTCTTTAAACTAACACACTCAGATTTTACCTTGCTTGATAAGAAGGAAGAAACTGAAGCTATAATGGTGATGGTAAAGTTCAGATAAAAGTGAGTAATAAAGAAAGAAAATTATATGGAGGGAATAAAAAGGAATAAAAAGAAATAAAAACTTCCAAGCAAACAATACTCTGAAGTATAGTCCAGATTCCAACCAGCTTAGAGCTGAGGAGAAATTCTTTCATCTCCTCTGCAATTATGTGCTATAGAGTACAGAGCACTAGCTCCTACTATTCATGTGGAAGTTAAATCCTTCAAAATCTACACTAGATAAATCACTCAAACTCCACTAGAGAAATACTACTATTCAATAAAGAAACAATAAGACTGAATAAGATGTACAGAAAAATTTGGTTTTTTACTGAAAAGATGTTAGGCAGGCTCAAATTGAAAGAAAACTACCATGACATGGATAAGAAAGACGATTTACAGCATCACATCACTGTAATGATAGCAGGCATCTTTAGGAACCTTAAAAAAATCCTGTGAGGTGGAAAAATGAATAGAGAGAAGAAGAAAAATAAAAGGAAAAAAACCACAAAAACCCCCAACTGCTTGGACTTGCACGATTAACACCAAAAAAGAAAAGTCACAAGAAAAAAAGCTGTTTTACAAATGAGCAATGAAACACAGTAGAGTTCTCTCATTTGCCATGGGACGGAAATCATTTATGTGATGGCAAAGCCAGAGCATTCACTATCTTCTACATGACTAAAAAGTCTTGATAATACTGAAAGAGTTAGCAGAATAGATGATGGGGTAGAAGCACAACCCAAAAGCAAAGGACTTATAAGTTACAAATATTCATAAAAATATAACTGAATGACGCTTGTCGCTAAATATGCAAAATTGTAAGGATAGGGGAGCAGCAAAAACAGCATTTCCATCTTGATATTATAGGATTATAGTTTGTTGGCCTAATTTTGGTTCCAGAAAGAAATTAGTTGATTCATAAAACATTCAAAATAATGCAGAAACTAAAAAACCAGTCAGTGTGATTTGAACAAATTTGTATTATACTGTGCAATATGGTGTATTTGTAAGTCATATGAGGAGTGGCTGAGGGAGGCAGGGTTCTCTAGCATGGAGAAAAGGAGGCTCAGGAAGGACTTTCTCACTCTATTCAACTACCTGGAAGACAGTTATAGTGAGGTGGGGGTTGGTCTCTTTTCCCCAGTAACAAGTGACAGGACAAGAGGAAATGGCCTTAAGTAGTACCAGAGGATGTTTAGATTGGACATGAGGAAAAATTTCTTCACAGATAGGGTTATCAAGCATTTGAAAGGCTGAAGTTGAGGTCCCTGGAGGTATTTAAACAACATGTAGATATGGCACTTAGGGACATGGTTTAGTGGTGGACTTGGCAGTGTTAGGTTAGTGGTTGGACTTGACTTAAAGGTCTTTTTCAACCTAAATGATTCTATGATCATAAGACCAAATCACAATCAAAGTCCAGTTGTATAATCATGAATCTTAGCTACTGATACCAAGTTTGGAAAGGCTCTGAATATATTCCACACTGATGCTCAAATGTTTTGCTAATTAACACTTGCAGTCAACAAGAACAGGAAAACTCTTAAAATCTGTTTAAATAAAAAATTATTTCTTTTCCCACGTAACTTTAACCTTGCAAGTAAAACTGGTTGTAGAAAAACACAGAATGCAGTTATGAAAGTTTTTGACTAGTTAGAAACTGATCAGAAGCCACAGCCAAAAGATAGTACTTTCAGATTTTTCATGGAACATCTTGTCAAGTCGAAGTTCCTACCTCCCTTTCCCTTTCATTCTTTGATAGCTGCATCTGTTTTAGCATCTGAGATCGCTGTTCCATCATAAGTGTCTTCTCATATGTGAACGCAGAAATATCATTTTCAAACTGCAAAAGAAATTGGCATTAGAAACACCAAAAGTACTACTTAGAAGAACAACATTTAGACGGTGCATCTCTCATACCTGTATTCATTCGGCGGCCCTGGATGTATTCGCAGCATTAGAGTAATCCTAAGCATATAATTCATCAATCACTTCTGTCCTCATTCTTAAATCTTAATCTTCAAACAACAATTTCATACAGTGAACTATCCTACTGTAACAATATTATTGTGGTTTTATCTAAATTTTAGGTACTTGGAACAGACTTTTCACTATTCTGTTCCAACTAGGCTGCAGAAGTGAGAGTTGAAAGCACTTATTTAAATTGGGTCTGCATTGCTGCCACCTGAGCTTGTGTGTACACTTGTTTCCTTAAAAACTGTCCAGAGGCAAAAATAACACATTATCCTTGTATCAGTGAGAAATGTTCATAAACAGAAGCTATTGGGAAGAAATTTTGGCATTTATTCTCACATTGGCTCAAAACTAAAATACAACATAAAAATCTACAGCAGTCACCTTTGTTGTCACTGACTTGTAAGGTATCTCTTATCCTCTGGAAGATTCTCAGAATTAAATAATACCCACAGAAGAAAAGAATAAATTGTATTTCTGTAGTGGTTTAACACCAGCCAGCAACCAAGGCCCATGCGGACTCTCACTCACTCCCCCACAAGTGGATTTGGGAGAGAATCAGAAGGATAAAAGCTAGAGAACTCAAGGGTTGAGATAAAGACAGTTTAATAGGAACAGCAAAAACTGCACACAAGCAAAGCAAAGGAATTGATTCGCTGCTTCCCATGGGCAGGTCCCCATCATGCATAATGGTTACTTGGGAAGACAAACGGCATCACTCCAAACATTCTCCCCTTCCTCCCTCTTCTCCCCACCTTATATACTGAGCATGATGTCATGGTCTGGAATATCCCTTTAGACAGTTTGGGTCATCTGTCCCAGCTGTGTCTCCTCCCAACCTCCCCTAACTTCCTTGCCAGTGTGGCAGTACGAAAAGCAGAGAAGATATTGGCTCTGTGTAAGCCCTGCTCAACAATAACAAAAACATCTCTATATTATCAACCCTGTGTTCTGCACAAATCCAAAACATAGCCCCATACCAGCCACTGTGAAGAAAATTAACTCTACCCCAGATGAAACCAGCACAACTTTCTATACTGTCTTCTGCTCAAAATCCAACCAAGGCTGAGCCTTTTTATGGCACTCTGTGTTCTTTCAACTGCACATGCTGCAGCATTTTAGACTTTCATATTTAGTAGTCTAAGCAAAGAACAGTAAATTTCTCACAAGTAATTTTTTCCTAAGTAATTAAAACAATTCTTAAAATTGTTTTATGATTGATTAACATGATAAATCTTTTTAATAAGTTCTGGTGATGCTAGAAACTAGTGGTGGTAGAAGTTTTGAACCAGTTTAGTCATCTTCATCCCACTTCAGAATGAGTAAAAGTTTTGGTTGTTTTTTTTTTTCCCCATGAGTCTTACTTTGGACATTATGCTAGTCACCTTTTAGTGCTGGAAATTACACCCTTAGTTTCCAAAAAAAGTGGACCTAGACAGACTATAGCTTTAGTCCTTTCTCTTAAACAGTTTATGACTCATATTTTAAAAAGGAAAAAAGTTACAAAATTCATTTTGTCACTGCCCTGACTTGTGAAACTGTAGCTATACTGACTTGCTATTCAGTGCTGGCTGAGGCTGGCGATGCAAAAAACAACTCTCATTTGAGCCTAGGGATTCCTTATTCCAGAGGAATTCCTTATTCTTACAGCAGTTGGAGACATGGACAAGTTTATCATGTCTCATACCATATGTCATAGCTTATTAGATTAAGCACATTCAGCCTTCCATTTCACTGCTTGCTAAAAATTCAAGCTTTTTCCTTCCTGAATGAACCAGCTCTATGGACTAGTCCTCATAAATAAAGTAAGAATTAACACATCAAACATCTCAAACTCTACTTGACAAACCCATTAAACTCTCCACCATATACACTAGCATTGTAACATGGTAAGATGCTTAACTTCTTGCTCTTTGTGGGACTGCAATCTTTCAATTTCTATATTTGGGCTAATATCTCTTTATTTGAAAAAAGCTAAATCTCTTTTCCCAAGTTTAGTCCCAGATGAACCTTAAAAATATGTAGTAACAAACCATTTCAACAACTTCCACTTGAGCATTCAGTCTAAGGTGGTATAAGAACATCTGAAGATCCTTCTTCATTTGAATGCTATTATCATCCATTTGAGCGACGGTGAAGATACGCATTTTACATTTTCTCCAAACCTACCAAAAAGATACATTATAACAGTTTGTAACACTGTGATTGCTATTACCATGCATAATTTGAACAAGTGAAGGAGCACTTAATTATATATGCTTAGAACCATTCAGTGCTAGAAAACTAAATCCCAGTCATTTTCTGTTGTCCTTGCCTTGTGCTGTCGAAGGAGAAAAGGCAGCAACATCAGCATACCACCATCATGAACAATCCACCACACATCTATATTTCCTTCAGTAAAACGTTCTTGATTTGTTGGAAATAAGTCAATGTTTTTAGCCACCAAAAGGGCTTGTTGAGCTGCAGTTGTTTCTCGTACAGTATCTGTAAGGAAAAACAAGACATTTAATCAATAACTCCTAGTTTTCATTCACAGATTTTGCTTTTGTTTTAAATTCAAAAGTTTAAACCCTCCAAGATTCTGCTGAGGCAAAAGAGGAATATCCTAGGTGTCTTGGCAAAAGAGGAATATCCTGGGTGTCTTGGTTCCAGCCAGGACAAGGTTAATTGTTGCAGTAGCAAAAAGGGGTGTGGCTAGGACCCGGAGGTTTTTCTACACCGCTTCATGCCATTGCAGGAAGCAGGGGGAGTATCTTCTGAAGAGAAGGGGTTCCTTCTGGTCAAATAAACATGGTGCCGGTTCCAAGCTGGAGGGAGTGGTTGGGTGGCACCAGTTCCAAGGCGGAGAGAGCAGTTGGAGTGGCACGGCTATGATCAGGTGGAGCTTCATGGTGAGCATTTTTGCATGTGCATCATTCTCTCTTTTGTACGCTTTTTGTTATTAACATTGTTGCTGTTTCCAGGACGTTGTTCTTAACCTGTGATCTTTACCTTTTGTGCCTCCAATTCTCCTCTCCAACCAGCCACAGGGGAAGAGAAAAAGTGAGCGAGTGGCAGCATGGTTTAGAGTGTGTCAGTGGGAACGCTTAATTGGGGAGTACTATTCCTAAACCACAACAGTCTTTATTTGGTGTCTGAGGTAAGGCGCAATGGGTTGAGATAACAACACACTGCCCAGAGCGGGTTGGAAACAAATTTGATCTAGGCATTTTTTGTTTTAGGTATGGAGCCACCGGTTGCAATGTTCCTCAGTCTGTTCATGTGGGAGTGGTATCTAATCCTGTATATATTCCTGTATGTGCTCCTCATGATATTTTTCAGAGTAGGAAGAGGGATCAGGATTTCTTTGCTGATGTACTGTGGGATGTCAGTTTATGACATGATAACATCAAGGGCAATGACGGTCATTTGAGAAGTATATTGAGTGTTGCTCTCCTACTCTTACCTCAGGCACTGTGGGGCAAGAAAACAAAGGAGGCTTAGTAAAAGAAGAACAAAGATCGCTTGGTTAAATAAAAGACGCTTATTCCGCTGAGCCAGGGAGAAGACGTAACTAAGTTTCTAAAATGTAACAGATAGAACCACAGCAGTTTGCAATACGCTATAACAAAACGCTCCGTCTGAAAGAAATGGTCTGATGTTTGAATCATTTATTCTATTGGCTGTCTAAAGGCACGTTATTTTAATCTGATGGTAAAAATATTCTGAAAACTGTACACTTTTCTAATAAATGTTTCTGGCCTTATCACTGTCTGGAGACCATGCTTGGCATGCCAATACCCCCTCTTACCTCGGGCATTATCTTTGTATGTTTATTAATCATATACACTCTGTGGGGGGAACAGGGGAGGATGATTTTCCCCAGCTTTTCACCCCCTTTTCCTAGCCTTTTCCACCCCCTTCAGCCTGTTACATTTTGAGAATGCTGAATTCCATTTAGATGTTAAGGAAATCATATTTTTGGTGCTAAGCCTGCCAGGTCTCCTCAGTCTACACCATGTTTAGAGTGAAGGAGTTTTCTAGGGAAGTTATTCAGAGATCTGCCCCAAGGGTGTATAGTCATGAGTGACATGGAAGGTGGGAGAAAATGGGCCAGCTTTTGAAGGATTATTCTGCTCCAATGGCTTGGAGCTTCACTCCTGAACAACTACAGGACCCTGGTAAAGTGACAGAATACTTGAAAGAAAAATGCTGTGGCAATGCCAGAGAGGTGTGAAGTTTTGCAACGTGCTGGGCCTTGGCTACTATTTATTGGACATTCCTCAATACTAGAAAGCAGTCTCAGGGGGAAGAGGAGGAAAGCAGACTGACAGGCACTGTGGTCGCTCAAACTGCAGCTGAACCAG